>JAODUH010002630.1:0-11901 GCA_027564835.1 Typhlichthys subterraneus | reverse complement strand
AGCACGTTGAGTTGCACATTGTGTATGAAAGGTGCTATACAAATAAAGTTTATTATTATTATTATTATTATTATATTTGTGTTTTTAATTGGCAATATTTACATGATTTTTGTTACATTTTTGGAAGATATTACATTTTATTCAGTGTCAGTTCATTGTAATAAAGGTGAAATGAGTGAATCCAAATATGTAAACCTAATAAATATTGCTGTTTTAAATTGCTAATTGCTACTTTTTTTCAGATGGATTCAAAAGGTTTTTGCATTTGAACTCTTCACAGGTAGCATTGTGACACTATACAGCAAACACACTATAAACAACTCCAACACAGTTCTTCTACCAATAAATTCACACTTACTTTGTCATAGAATGTGAAGATGGCATTGAACTGCTCTGCATTCAACTTGACACCCTACAAAAAGGAAAAAGACATTTCAGACTGAAAAATGCTATACATAAATTTGTAAATGTGGAAAAAGCAATTGAAGTTCATGTAAATTGAACATTTGAATACAAAGATTGAGTTACCTGGAACTTTAGCAGGAAGTTCTCCTGAACAGGGAGGAGTCTGTATAAACGGGATGTCTTCATTAGTCAAAGAACACAACTTTATTTGTAATGCTATAAAGCAGGATGCAGGAGGGTGAACATCATATAATGTTAGAACAAAACAAAAAAAAACGAATGGGACATCACCTTGCCATCTCTGAAAGGCCTAACTTCCCATCTCCATTCAGATCAAACATCTTCAGCTGAGAAGTAGAGGGAGAAAACCACATAATGAAGCTGAAACAAAAATATTACACAAAATACAAATACAACTACTTTTGGCTGTATGTTTTGACAACATTTTATCAGAGGAGCTCTCAGAGAATTCAAAATATAAAAGTATAGTTATGTATATGCCACTAACAATTACATTGCAGGTAAGGATCTGTCTAAATATTTACAATACAACTTAATTTCAACTGTTGAATCACTTGTGTCGTCAGTGACTTAAAATGTAATGATAAAACATGTCCGTGCTTCTTAAGATGTCTTTAACTGTTTGGAGGAAGCATCCAACAGATGTATTCAAAACATTAAAGGCAATATTACTGTAAATTAGATCAGGCTGAGGGTTCAGAAACAAGCACATCTGTGCTTTAAACATGCAACATATACAGTAGATCACAGACCTGCCATGATCTACAAGTTAATCCTTAATAAATTGATCTATATGTTTTGATCTGGTGTGACACCAGATAATTGGCGGCACAGTTCTTTGTTTCTTTGTTACCCCGCTCAGACACAAGTACAAGTGTAGGCTGCTGGCATTAAATAAAATGTCTTGCTTTACACAAGAGCAGGTTGGAATGTCATATGTCCGTGTTGTGGTTGCTGCCCTCTACTGGCAAGTGCACCGGGTCATTCTGACCCATAGGACAGCGGGAGGGTTAAGTTGTCACTTTTATTTTAAGTCTACACTCAATACACTACAGTTTGTATCAAATAATAACACTAACATTGTTATGCGTATGTGTGTGTTTAAGTTAAAAAGACTCTTACTATGGTCTGAGTGTACTCATGAAGTTTGTGCTCATCATAGTGTCTGTTGGCTTTCTCCAGCAGGTCTGACAGAAAACCCTGCAAAAGAAAATCAGCCCAGATATAAGCAGACCACATTTTATTATCCCTCGGTCAGAATGGGCACAGTTGTTGTATGTGTTCATATAGTAACTACACAGAAAATGCAGCCTTTACAAATATTTCAAATATGGAAACAACTGTGGCAAAGCAAAAAAAGCACTGAATCACCAGCAGCAAATGTGGTTTCAGGAAACTTACAGTATAGCCAATTTCATAGCCAATCCGCTTGCTCTTGTTTTATTCATAGAACTCATTCTCAAACATAACACCACAAATCACTCAACCACAGTGAAAAAATGGGTTGCCATGTGATCTGATATTGTCGTTTTTTGGCCAAAAATTACAAATTGTAACTACATAAATGAATCGTAATATAGGAGGAGATCATTTTTGGGATAGGATACACCAAGTATGCATAAATAACACCTGTGGTTATGAATTAAAGTCCCTGATGCCACACAAACCAAACAGCCTCATGTCAACATTATACACAATAAACATAATAAATATCAGTTCACCCTGTCCCTCATTATTGTTAATAAACCAAACGTGTGGAAGGGAGAGGAAGAAAAAAGGGAGTGAATAGATTGGGCTGAGACTCAGTTGGTGCTGTAGGTTTATTCACAATGTTGTTAAAAGATAACAGCAGTAAACATAAGGCAGCAACATCAGAGGAGGCTCTAGCAGTGTTTCCTGGTACGTTACATGTCAGTGAGCTGGATGACCGCAGCTACGTGGACTACTGGGGGTAAAAAAGAGACACTCAGCTCATGGCGGCAGACATCGTAACAGTGTCAGATCACATGACTCAATGTGGAAGAAACAAATCAGTTAATAACGTCACAAACGTTAAAAAAAAAATGTTACAAAATGCAATAAAACGTGACAACAACAGAACATATAGCAAAACAAAACAAAAAAGCATGGGAACACGTTTTTATTGCATATTAGATATGACCTATTGGTTAGCTTGTGAAATGTGACAAGGTCATTCGTTGCACCACACACAATCCACTTAAAGATCTGTCTGGAATCCTTTCCCACCCCCACTACCAATTAAAACAAATCTAATATTGACTTCAGCTCTCATTCACATCTTAACATTAAATGTTCTCCTTCTTCTGGTGTATGAAATAGCCAACACTACCTTTTGGATTTTGGGGTAGCATCTAAGATGGTTTTCAACTTCAGTAAGTGGTGAGGGTCCTAACTTTGCAAGCTCCATGATTTGTTCTGCTCTACAAATCAGTCTGGAAACTCTCCAGGCAGTGCAAAAGCACAGGTCAAGTAATTTAGACAGATTTAAATGTTTTCCTGTTAGCGCCAAAGACAAATAGAAAAAGGATATATAAATATCGTATTGATAATATTAATTGAAATGCAATGAAAGTGGTTGTTAAACACGGACGCTAGCAGACATTTGGCCGACCTACAACCAATCGTTTCCAAAAACTAGCATTTAATAGATGTCGGCACCAACTGACCTGAACACTGAGCAGGGAACGGCTATGAATTGAAACCCAGCCTATTGTGTTGCTTGCAAAATCAGGACGGTTTCACCGAGCTAGTAAAGTGGTAAGGTGCTGGTTACCACCAGACATATGGGTAGCTCTGTATTGCAATACAGACTTTAGTTTATCTCACGATACGAGTTGCGAATCATACCTTCAGTTCATTTGCTTCAATGTAGCCGCTGCGGTCCGTGTCATAACGACGCCACGCCTGAAAACACAGCAGAACAGTGGTGCCATACATTAACGTGTGTGACTTAATAACACACACAACCATGCATTTGCTCTTGCACAATATGACAACAATCCCTTCACTGACGAATCAATGAGGACTCATATTTAAGGTATTCTGATGCACGGCCCCCCCGCCCTCCCCCTCCGGGTGAGATACACTATTCATCCAACTCTCCCTGGTTCTATGTTCCAGGAGGGCAGGAGATCGTTTCTTGAGGGAAGGACACACCAAAAGCCAGAACGATCCCTGTAATCAAACCTTTTTCATTACAGTGCCACACACATGCTAACAGAGAGAGAGAGAGCGGGGGGGGAGGGGTGGCGGAGAGAAAGAGAAAGAGAGAGAGGGAGAGGGGAGACAGAGGGAGTGAGAGAAAGATGGAGAGGGGGGGAGACAGAGGAAGCGAGAGAGAAAAATAAGTGAAGAGAAAAAGAAAGAGGAGACACTATAATTAATGTTTTAATCTAGCAGCTGTCCCTGTTTTAAGAAGGGCACATTATCAAAGATAAATGCCCCCCCCCCCCCAACCCCTCCCTTCTCTCCTCCCAGGGCATGGTGGAAAGCAACTTCTGTGGTGTTATCCATTATATATAACGCTGAAAATAGATGGCTCTGCTTCCTCATTGTGACCCTTTAAAAAACGACTCCCGCTCTCTGCACTCCACCGTGAACAGCAATCCTTCTCCCCACCTCCCTTTCATTCTGTTTATCCTCTGATTTAGCCCTCCACCCTCAACCCCCATCCCTCGCTTTCAGTTCCTCTCCCACACTCATTTTAGTACAGAGACAGTGAACATGACAAGGTGACAGCCTCTTCCCCGCTGATAATCACTTTAGAATTGCTTTCAGAGCCGGCGACGCGGGGCAGCAAGTCAAACTTTGCTGACACCTCCTTGTCCAATGGGAAAGTGTTTCCGAGTGAAATGTTTCCGTTAATCTAAATCCATCTGCAGCCAGTCCTGAGGAATTGCTGTTAGAGGGTCTAGATACCTGGATATTTAACACCTGGGGCTGGCACTATTACATAAGCAATCATACGTATGTTTTTTGCTATACAAGGGACAAAAGAAGTTCTAATCGTAGATTTATCTGCATTACAGAGGAAGCATAACAAAAAGCAATACAATAATAGATTTATAATCATTTTCACAATTTATAGTTTGTGTGCTGTATGTGTGTGTGTTAATGGCCAGTGTTGAGGCAGGATATACATTTAGGGTTTGGGGTATGTCCAGCCAGATTAATATATTCATTCTATCTATAAAATAAATCAGACACATGGCTTATTGAGACCAACAATAGCTAGGTCTCGGGCATGCTTCTCTATTCTCCTCACATCTACAGAGAGGGAGTCAGATATGGTCCACTTCATGCCAAAATGCAGAGCATGGCTTGTATTGATTGGTTCTATTCAATAGGTCTCTTTGATTACATTTTTCTCCTTGGGATATTTCATCATGATAGAACACCAGGAAGGAAATACACATTTACATATTCTTTCACTATTTTCTTTTACAACATATTTCTAACACACATAATAATATCCAGTTAACTTTAGGAGTAAAAGCAGATGTGGAATAGATATTTTTCTTAAGGAAGCAGAACTCAATGTTGCTAAGGAACAAGCCTACAGACATTTTACATGCAAACATATCACACAAGCACTATACACATAATGTAGAGGGCAATATAGTCCAGAGCACCCAAGTTGAATGTCCTGGTTTAGATAATCTTACCTACACAGTAGACCAGGGCTATTGGTATTGGTAATTGGTATTTTGAAGCCTGATAACAACCCAGTCATTAGAATCAGGTGTGTTGGAGCAGGGAGACACCTAAAACATGCAGGACAGCGGCCCTCCAGGACTGGAATTGAATAGCCCTGCAGTAGACCCTACACTACAATCAAGCGGTGAAGAGAGAATATTCCTACGGCGGTATTAAATAAAATAGATATATAACATAGATAGTAATTGATTACATTTATTATTAAACAAACACATTCAGACTTACTGCCATGAATTCAGCACTGGAGCCAACAAACTGTCTGAAGCAGAGCAGAAAATTTTCTTCAGTTGGCAGGATCTGGGCCAGCTATAGACAGGAGAGAGAGAGAGAGAGAGAGAGAGAGAGAGAGAGAGAGAGAGAGAGAGAGAGAGAGAGAGAGAATTATTGTTCTTATTGTCATCAGCACTGGTGTTATTACTGATTACTGTGGGACTATTTGTCCTATTGTTTGTATATTATTGCCTTATTGAGTGGTACCATCCTCTGGTAATGCTGTTGTAAAAACTCTCATGCTAGTAAAGCAAACTTGAATTGAATTGAATTGAGGGAGAGGGAGAGAGAGAGAGAGAGAGAGAGAGAGAGAGAGAGAGAGAGTTTTTGAGTTTTAACAACAACACTTTAATTAGACAACAGTATATTCCATTTTATATGTGCTTTACATAGAAAATATAATCCCATCATCATTGACCGTAAACAAAGCTCCTTAAACTCCCCCACATCACCCATCATGTTATAAAGAGTATATTATAGAATGACTCTACCCTTCACCATCCCTTTGAACATTGATGACACGTCTTGATCCCTATCATCTCCACTTTTTGTTTTCTACTAGTGTATATTGATAATTTTGCCTGCCCAATCAAAAAGTTTAACAATTGACACTTCTTTTACCAAAAATAAAAACACTCTTACTAAAAACTTCTTCAAATAAACCAAACAAAGAAGTCAATGTATGAAACAAATCACCAAGTCTACAACAATGTGCAAAACAATGAAATATTGTCTCCCTTTCCAAGCAAAAGGGACAAATACTCCGCACTACTGGATTAAGCACAGATATAAAAGAGAGAGAGAGAGAGAGAGAGAGAGAGAGAGAGAGAGAGAGGATTCTCACACTTAAGTAGAGTTTCACATAAAACATTGCATGCTCTCATCTTAACAAGTAAGACTGGCAAAGGGTTGTCTATTTTTCACTAAGTATCTTCAACCATGTGAGGCCACCCTGATCTCAGGAGCTGCAGTTTGACTGCAAGAATCAGTCTTGAGAGCTTGGAAATCATTATGTTTCAGGCCGGTAAACCTAGTGTGTGGTCAATCAGCATCGTAGTTAGCTACGGGTGTGGTTTAGGTTTGACGAATGAGAATTGAAAACCACTTGAAAACAACAATGGTGGGTCCTACAGAGGTTAATGTAGGACCCACCATGCATTCTAAAACTTAATGCATTCTAAGTTTTGTTAGAATGCATTAGAAGGGCAAATACTTTTCTCCCGACTTTTCTACTGCAAGAATGGATTTAACAACAGGCTCTGTTGGTTCACAGGTTCGGCCAATCACAAGTCACCGTATTTAAAAAAAAAAGTGGATGCCCTTTGAAAACAGTTTCAATGGACAGCTCCCCAGTTGGATGTGTCTAACAGACGCAGATATCTGGCATGTTAGGTTAAAGTATTTTACCTCTGACATCTCAATTCGGCCATCTTTGTTTTTGTCAAACTTCTGCATGAATTCCTTCATTTTTTCTCTGAAGGTGGGGTTTGATGGGTCCTGTGAAACACAGACAAATTTGACCATACAAAGCACACACACACACACACACACACACACACACACACACACACACGCACACACACTATTATTAGTATAAATGTACTTACTGTACTGCACTTACAGCAATGTGTATACTAGTATTCATACACAAGTATATACAGAAACAAATAGTTGAAACACATCAGATTCTTAAAAGTCTATGGTTTCTCGACTCACCACACCAGATCCTCTCCGGGCCATCTCCAACTCCTTGAAGAAGTTCTCCAACTCCTTCCCCTCAATGTAGCCATTACCTTGACAACACAAAATACATAACAGAACAGTGTGTACTATACATAAGTATACACAGAAACATAATAATCAGAATGCAGAAGAGATCTAAGTGTCCCTATACTAATAAATTATTAGAAACCAGTAGGGATCACCTCTTCCATCGTATGACTGAGCTTTAACCAATAAACCACCTAGCTCCTAAGTTGATACTCAAAATGTAGACTTAGTGGGGAAGGTTGGTCAAAATCAAGGGCCTCATTTTAAAAAACTTATATATTAGAAAAGCAAAATGGTAATTTTACATCTTCTAGGCGAAGACCAGGATTTAAAAAAAACCTTGGAAAAGTACAGAAAGTTTCCATAGCTCTACAAAACTATACCAAATTATTGAAAGATAAGTGGTAAAAGCACAACCTCAACCTTGAAAATCATCAGTATATTGACTTGCTTTAATAGTGTACCATCAATTTACTAAAGTTAATTATCACATTATTTTATATCACAAATTCACATTTTTTTTCTCATGTCCTTCACATTTTTGACGATGATGTTTTGAATTTTTGTAGGTAGTATTTGTTTGTTTTGTTTGACCTTTATTTTACCGGGCAAGTTGACTGAGAACATATTCTCATTTGGGGAGTAGATAAGTGGTGAGGAGAGAGGGCAAATTAACAAAACTGCGGATGATTAGGTAGCCATGATGGTATGAGAGGCCAGGTTGGAAATTGTGACCACAAAGAGTCAGGACACCCGTTTTAATATCTCTTCCGAAAGAAAAAATCAAGAACATGTATGATAGTTCCTGTATACAGTTAGTAGTATTTAATTATACATTAGCTAACATGTTCAGTTCAGTTCAGTAGTAAATGATTAATTCTTGGAAATATGTAAATCTACTTAATGACCTATTACCTAGAGGTGTTGCTGATTAATTACTTGTGGTAAATGGTACTCAATAACTAATCAGTATTTTCTCATTACCTCTTTATTAGTTACTATTTTTATAACATGTTACATCACTATGACTAGTGTCCCTTCACTGGTTTTCCATACAAAAACTAATCCTGACCCATGTACACTTCTGATATAGGGTCTAATGATGGTGGAATTGCCATAAGCAAGAGGTTTGTGTCAGGATATGAGCTTTAGAAAAGAGTCCCAGAAGGACAAAGAACAACACAGATGCCATGCTGGAAATAAATCCCATATATCCAAGTGAGTGAACTCTCCTAGGCCAGTATGACATCTGATAGACCCCTTATAGAGCCCTGGATAGCAATCAAATATCAACATCGAGGCCTTCTGGCCTGGGTATATTCTCCAGTGTTGATACTCTTCATGGGGATATGCTCTCTGGAGCTCCAGACCTCCAGAGAGTTGGCACAGCTCTCACTAGACCAGGCCCGCTGGCCACAGGCGGATATAATCCCAGAACAACATTTCGTGTTGTTTTGCTAAATATTTTGGGAGTCCAAGGCAACAGATGAGCAGCCCAGAGAGGTACGTTCAAATTGGCAAACAATAGCGGACGTTTGCGAAGATATTCAAACCGTTTGCCAATGCACACAGACATTGCGGAGGTAGTTCTCTGTGAGCACACGTCAATGCTCAACTAAGAGTTACGGTTTACTTTAAATCTAACCATTTGGAATGTTTACACAAAATGTTAAAATGTTTAAAGTTCACAGCAAATGCGTTCGCCATGAACGTTTGTCTAAGTTTTCTGAATCAGAACTCACCTCAGCTCTTTATGAAGCTCAGGCAGGCTACCATACCCACCAATTGATGTGGCCAAACTAAACAAAAACAATAAAATATACTCTAGAACAGGTAAAAAGACAATATATGTGCCACCGTGTAGATGGTTTGAAATTGATTACATTTGTTTATTATTTACAGTATCTGAACATGTGAACAATAGAGTTCGAGGGTCTATGACCCATTTTATTGGTTCACAGTGGCTATGCAATTTGGGATACCCTGGTTTATACAGTCTTTACAGGACAATCACACACACACACGCACACACACGCACACACACGCACGCACACGCACGCACACACACACACACACACACACAAACACATATTTTATTCCACCTAATGGGTTTCAGATCTGCTGGTGTAACGAGCTGATAGGCTGACCCTATATGGCTGCCAAATATGTGATTGGCTGCTATAATAATTAAAGGTTAACCAATATTCAATTCCCTCTTCTATTGTTTTCTCTCATTAACAATCAGCATCTTTGTCTATACACTGACATATACTATGTAGTTCAATCTGTGTTTTCAGTGTGTGTGTGTGTGTGTGTGTGTGCCCAGCTCTCTCCATAAGTGCAACAGTGAAATGTCTCTGCTGCAGCCTGGCTCCTGTGGGGCTTGTTGACAGTAATTTAGCCCAAGCACTCTGGAGGGAAATTGCCCAGCTGATAATTACACAAAGAGATACTTGACTAATTTTAAAGTGACAATAATAAAAATAATAATAATTAACTAATCCTTCCATATGTGCCTGAGAAGATGTGTTATACTGCTGTGTTCAATTATTGTAGGTCAAAGACGGAATAAAACTATTTACAACATAAAGCTGATGTCCTATAAAAAGAAAATAAAAAATTGTTAAGACAATCTCATGTCATAATTATTCATTTAATTCTTAGATATTAGCTAGCAGCATGCATAGACTTCCTTGTGCATTGGTTCAAGTCACTTCAAATGCCAAAGAACGAAAGCCCTCCCCTGTTGCTTGGAACTGCCAAGCCTTTCATGCTGCATAGTTTTAGCATTTTGCATTATGCTACAGCCGCATACAGCACTTAGCACCAGGGTATAGGTACAGTACAGTATGGTATAAAAGCTATGCTGTACTTATGCTAAGCAAAACAATGTTTGGCTCAAACACACATTTTTATGGACCCTGCGTCATATTTGCACTGAGATGTTGGCAAAAACCAACCAGCTCTAAAAATATGAAGCTCTTCCAGCATCACATTTGGTTTATGGAAAAGCCCAATGATTGATTTTAATATTTTCTTTTCTTTATTATTAAGAATAGTAGCTGAATTCATTAATACATTCATTAGTACTGCTGTAGCCTACTACTTAATATTATGTATTATGTATTCAGTAATGTCTCAGCATGTTTTCTAAGGTTATATTACCCTTTTTAGATTGCCTCATCACAATTTATATCTTCTCTTTTTTAACATTTGTTACGATCCTATGTCTCGGGGATGTAGCAACATTCAACATGTTAATTGTGCAACCATAATGAGGTAATGAATACAGTCTCCTGAACACTTTCATTTTGGAGGGAAATGTTTTTTGCAATATCCATTCCCTGATAATATTGGAGTTTGTTGGCAGTCCCAAACAAACCACTCAATGGGTCAGTATCGTCTCTGTGGTGCTATAGAACGATCAACCAATGTCATTGGCAGGTGATTGTACCATCTTAAAGCAGTTAGTATATGAACAAGATTTATTCTAATTAATAAAATGAATAACACAGGCATGTAAATGGTATATTAAGTTATTATCAAGGACGCCTGCGAAATCTGAACTCAAATGAAAACTGACTGGCCGGTGGTTCTCTGACTATGTCTCAATCAGTTTTGATTAGAGACTTCTCAGACTGAACAAATGATGGCGCTTATGAGATCAGAACGACATCACGAGGCTAAACACGCTACTGTAATATAATTTGAGGTACACCCAGTGGAAATGATAAATAGATGTTACAACTGAGATTTCATCCCAAGGGTGTGCCAAGGGTGGCATCTTTGGGTATTTTACTCTTGCGCGTTTTCATATATCTCAGAGATGTGTATTTGTTGTGAAGTAGAAAAAAAACAATGATCATGATCTCAGGCTAAGTAGACTGTATGGGCACACCCATGAACACATTTAGTCATAGTAGTAAGTTTATTTGTCATATGAACTGGGAGACATTACATCATCCAAAACAGAGAAACTCCTTTTGACATGCCACCCATCAGCCACATAGTAGACCTAACACAATTTAAAGGCCTAAATGGTATCCAAATCTGTGATGTTAGATAATCTGGTGATCATATTTGATATGCAAAGTGGAAGGTGCAAATTAAGGTATACTAAAGTATACATTATGTAAAATATCTTGCTTGGCAAGTGCTGCATAGTTGGATTTACCATGTTTGGGCTCTATAACGTGTTTGTCATTTAAATTATTAGTGGCTCTACAGCGCTGAAGAAAAATACACGCAATGATTGCTGTGGTTGCTGATGCTGAAATCTAGAATTTTTTACCTGGGAATATCCCTTAGATGCAACGTCTTGAAACCAACTATATTAAATAAAATGAAAATAAAAAATTACATTGAGAAAAAAAAAACTGAATATGATCATCAACTACACACCAACTATATTAATAAAAATAAAACAACATTGAGAAAAAACAATATGATTAGCAGGTACACACACACACATCAGGTACACATGCAAAAAGGTGCGCGGGTTCAGGATAATTCATGAGGGAAAAAAGAGCGAGGTTACTTAGAGTGGAAGGGAATAGTATTAACAATAATAATTAATAGGCTAGTGTATGTTACGGTTATAAACTTGGACTTGTCAGGGAAGTCTAATGAAAGGTGAGAAATCAGAATGTCTTAAATCGCCACATAAATAGGTCTAAATGATTAGATTTAATTATATAT
>JAODUH010002629.1:0-11901 GCA_027564835.1 Typhlichthys subterraneus | reverse complement strand
CCCTTCAACAAAGCAGCCCCCGCCGCACGTTTGACCGATATTTACGAAATTTCTGTGGCACATGTATGAAGTATAGCTGGACATAAAATGTTGTTGGTGCGATTTCCTAAAACCAAGAGGAAGTCAGCCATTTTACATTTCATGGTCATTTTTTGGCGATTTGCACGCATCGTAATTTAACGAACTCCTCCTACAGAATAAATCTGATCTACTTCAAATTTGTCCAGTGGCATGACAAGGCATTGATGATTAAAAGTTGTACAAACTGAGTTTTCGCTTAAGGGCGTGTCCGTGGCGTGGCGTTGAAAACGTATTATTCGCCAAGAAACATAAAGTTGTTTCTGTGGACATGCTCGTATCTCCACCAGACTTTACATGTTTGATAACTGTCCCGCCCCGAAGACATAAATATGCCAATTTTTACTCAAAATCATAGCGCCACCTACTGGCAACATGAAATGTCAATTTTTATGCTGTGACGTACTGCTCCTAGCTAGTTAGATTAATTTACTTAAAAACTGTCTTAGACAAGCCATAAGACTTGTCTGGGGCGTGGCGGTGAAGGTACATCCTTCGCCAGGATGAATCAAATTGTTGTAACTTCTCTATAAATGCTCAAATCTGTACCAAATTCTAATCAATTCATAAGAGTCCACCCTGAACACATTGATATGTCAACATTTACTCAAAGTAATAGTGCCACCTACTGACAACAGAAGAAAATTGTTGTAACTTCTCCATAAATGCTCAAATCTGTACCAAATTTTTATCAATTCATAAGAGCCCCACCCTGAACACATCGATTTGTCAACATTTACTCAAAGTCATAGCACCAACTTCTGGCAACAGAAATATACAAGTTTTATGCTTTCATTCCCAGCTCCTAGCAGGTTGCCCACATTTCTAAAGAATCGTCTTACTCAACTCGCATAGTGATTCATATCCGAGCCCGCGCCCCTGCCCCGACGTGCGTCACGGCGCGAGGGCCCGCCCAGTGTTGCTCGCAACCCTAGTTTTAGATTGTTTTTGTCAGTGGCTCCATCTTGTTTATACATTTGCAATAGGATAGCGAAACTATCCTATAATGGTTTAATTAATGGTTATTTATGGAATATATAATATAGTTTATTAGCGACACAGAAAATAAATCCACTTGGAGCAGAGGTTTATTATGCTAGAGATTGTGGAAGGTATTCAGGATAAACACACGACTGACTTATCTTCAATATGTAATGTGGACAAAATGCTGAAAGCCATACGTTTTTTAAATGTGAATATGTGGTTGCATAGGTGACAATAGCAAAGTAATTATTTGGGCAATATTAATATATCTTTATAACATTCATAACAAGCAATGGGGGAAGTAAAAAGTAATCATTTCAAAAGAAGTTACTATAGCTCTATAGCTCATGCAGATATATTTTCAGTATGTGTTTAATGTGGCTTCTGTGTTATTTACAGAAGAGCCCCAGCACATCAACCAGGACTAAAAACGACAAGAGATGCTCAGAATCAGTGCAATGATCGATTCTGCGCCGAGATGTAGGACGTCAGACTGACTGAGGAAGACAACGACAAGGCTCAGTTGTCTACAATAGAGTAACTCTTAAAAAGATTTGATGTGTGTTCATTTGTTTATTTGATAATTTGGTAAAGGAAAATCTCCTTTTTATATTTTCAGTCATCTCATTTGTTTGTTATACCGTGTTCACAGCTTCCAAAGCTACAGTGCACCACAAGCAGTATTGCAGCAATTGAATAGATCATTCTCGTTGCCATATGGGTGGGTTCTTTCCTCTGTGATCCCTTGCCAAGGTTTCTTTCTTTTTAACACACATGGTTTTTAAAGGAAGTTCTTCCTTGTCCGGGGGGAGGAGGTACAGGTGTGTAATTTTAAATCAGAAATCCTCTTCAGCAGTCTCTTTGGCGTTCAGAGAATACATTGCATAGATCAAGTGTTGTTTTATAAACTTTAGGGTTAGGGTCCTTGACCCGCCCATGTTCTGCCCTGTAAGTGTTTAATGCAGTTGGAAATACTGGATTCAGTCATAGGCTCTAGACCAGGGTGTAATGTCATGCACCTTGGTGCCAGTGGCAGCTCATCACACTTGTTCAGCACCTATTGGAACATACAGTAGAACTCAATGTACAGTGGATATAAAAAGTCTACACACCCATGTTAAAATGTCAGGTTTTTGTGATGTAAAATAATGAGAAAAATATAAATAATTTTAGAACTTTTCTCACCTTTTAATGTGAACAATTAAATTAAAAAACAAACTGAAATCATCAAGGGGAAAAAATACAAAATGAAAACCTTACAAATAACCTGGTTGCATAAAGTTAAGCTGTTCTAGTAGGATTTTCCACACATTTCTCATCTCAGAGCAAAAGCCATGTGCTGCAGAGAGCTTCCAAAGTATCAGAGGGATCTCGTTGAGTTATATCAGTCAGGAGAAGGGTACAAAATAATTTCCAAAGCATTAGATATACCATGGAACACAGTGAAGACAGCCATCATCAAGTAGAGAAAATATGGCACAACAGACCCATTACCAAGAACTGGACATCCCTCCAAAATTGATGAAAAGATGAGAAGAAAACTGGCCAGGGAGGCTTCCAAGAGGCCTACAGCAACATAAAAGGAACTGTAGGAATTTCTGGCAAGTACTGGCTGTGTGCTGTTCATGTGACAAGAATGTCCTGCATTCTTCATATGAATGGGCTATGGGGTAGGATGGAAAGACAGAAGCTTTTTCTTACAAAGGAGAACATCCAAACCCAGCTGAAGTTTGCAAAAACAAGTATCAAGTCCCCCAAAAGCATGTGTGAAAATGTGTTATGGTCTGATGAAACAAATTTTTTTAGGCCATAATTCCAAAAGGTATGTTTGGCGCAAAAACAACACTACAAAAAACACCATATCCACAGTGAAGCATGGTCGTGGCAGCATCATGCTTTGGGGTTTTTCTTCAGATGGAACCGGGGCCTTAGTCAGGGTGGAGGGAATTATGAACAAAATACCAGGCAATTTTGGCAGAAAACCTTCAGGCGTCCGTTTAAAAGCTGAAGAGGACGTTCACCTTTCAGCACGACAACGACCCAAAGCACACATCCAAATCCACAAAAGCATGGTTTCACCAGATGAATAACATTTTGGAATGGCCCAGCCAGAGCCCAGACCTGAATCCAATTGAACATCTGTGGGGTGATCTGTGCACAGGCGATGTCTTTGTAATCTGACAGATTTGGAGGCGCTTTTGCAAAGAAGAGTGGGCAAATATTGCCACGACAAGATGTGCAATGCTAATAGACTCCTGCCCAAAAAGACTGAGTGCTGTAATAAAATCAAAAGGTGCTTTAACAAAGTATTAGTTTAAGGGTGTGCACACTTATACAACCAGGTTATTGTAAGGCTTTTTATTTTTTATTTTTCCCCCTCGAAGATTTCAGTTTGCCTTTCAATTGAATTGTTCACATTATAGGTCACATTAAAGGTGGAAAAAATTCTGACATGATTTATCTTGACCTTGCATTTTAACAAGGGTGTGTAGACTTTGTATATCCACTGTATGTACTGTACATTTATCTGCTGCTGTTTTCTGATTACAGCTACTACACTTTTGCTTATGTGTTGGCCAACTCCTATTGTTGTTTTATAAGATGTCCTTCAGTGTCCTGAAATGTGGCCTACTATGTTGACTATTTTTAAATGTTTAAAGAAATAAAGTAAATTATAATTTGTCTTCTCTAACATAGTTTACAATATGTAATACAAAGAGTTTTTTGTTATACTGTAGACACACTTGTATATATCTTTTTTAATTATATATTTGGTTACATATACATACATATGGCAATATTTCTGCATTTCATAGCCACTTTCCCATATCTTTAATATGCATGTGACATATTCATGTCAATGGTCAATGAATTCATTTTAATTATTGTATTAACCCCTGGACCTTCTGCATATTCAAAACTTGTGTGTTTTAGGGTGATATAGGCTTAAATAGCTGACCTGAAACAATAATAGCCTACTACACATTTTGGCAACATTTTGGCATAACCTATTCTACTAAAAACATGTCAGGTTCCCTCTCCAGCCAGTGCCATCTGACCAGTGACACTGGCTCCAATCTGGAGTTGGTCCCCGTGCGCTGCACAGTGGCTGCCCACTGCTCCCTTGAGGGATGGGTTAAATGCAGAGGATTCATTTCGCTACGCATATGTGTATGTGACAATAAAAGCACCTTTACCTTTACCTTACCGCTGGGCGGCCTTAGTGTGTCTTTCATGTATTTATTTGGGAGAGGGGACAAATACACTCCTAAATATTGAGGGGGACACATCTCCTGCATCCCCCCTGGAATCTACGCCTAAATTTGGTGCTTTATGATGCACTACACTTTCTCAGTTAGCAATTAAATCCTATTAATGTGTGTTGGTGCCGCGGCAGTAAGCCAAAAACACTTGACGCAGTGACAAGTGCAAAGAGCGTGGCAGGAGCAAGCTGAACACGGCCCTAAATGCTGCCACCCATTTACAAATATGTTGGGAGGAAGCTGTTTGCTTGCCGATAGAGAAAATACAAATTTCAATGTTGTATAAATTGTTTTTTAAAACTGTTTGCCAAGCATAATATTGGTGAAATTAAGAGATCCACTGAAAACCAAAAAAAATTATGCTTGTACCACTAGAAAACAAAAAAGCATTGTGTTAGCTGTGCTTCATGTAGCATATCTGGCTATGCCAGTGGACAATGCACTCAGCGCAGCAAGTGTGTTTTCCTCTGTTTCATTGCGAACACTTTCGACATTGTCACAGGTCGAGTGGGGGTGTCAGAAACCAAACGCTGGTTGGTGGTTCGAACAATAATAATTTTAATTAAACACGAAAAACAATCACCAGAACAGCACCAATAACCGACAAGGACAGGGATAAACGGAGGGCTACATATACTAAGGCTAATTAGGGGAATGGTCTACAGGTGTGTGAAATGACTAGACAAAGACAAAGTCCAGGCAAAGCATGGCAGACCAGTGAAGGCTGCCATTGAACCCTGAGAGACATGAGGAAATTGATCGGGAAGAAAATAGAAGCAGACTGCTCTTGAGTTCTGTTGAGAGCATGCACCCTTAACATGGATGTATAAATATAGCTTTTTCAATATTTCCTTCCATCCTCCTTTTCCTTGCTGCTAATATTCTTGGATAAAACAAAGCTCAAATAAAGTGCTGTCCGCATATCGCTTATAGCAAAGTTTATTAACTAGGGCTGTGTATTTGCAAGAATATGGTGATACAATATGTATCATGGTACAGGGGCCACAATTCGATATATTGCGATACTGTAAGCAAGGCGATATATTGAGATTTCTACTTTGTGTCTGTCATAGCAATGCAAATGTTTGGCGCCGCTGTAAAAAATAACAAACACTCATGTTAACTTGCTCAGGGACTGCAAATGGAATTTAGCTTTAAGCTAAATTGCGCAAAAGCTGGCAGGTTCAACCTTGCGCTTGGCGGGCGCAGCCATTTCTGCCGGTAGTGTGAACATCTGTACCAGTAGTAATGTTAAACGATATACAGTATTTAACACTGCTACTATATACTAACAGCTTAATAGTGCCTTTTTGTGATTTTAAGCATATCAAACTGTAATCTCATCACATTGTTTCCTCAATCATGTTAGAAACACTTTTTCCTAGTTAATGGACATTTAATATTTGAGCAGTTTGGTGGAGGCCAGTCTAAACCAGAATTCACCATAGACCTGAAGGGGGGGTCTGTGGACTGGGCTTCTAAGGAAAAGTCCAGCAAGAAGCATGTCATTGAGGTAGAGTGATATGTCTGTTTTGTTTTAACCTGTAATCAACCCGGCAGATGTGACTCTAATGTTATGTATAGTAAATCTGTTGTTAGATGTTATGTTTGTTTTAATCCTCATGTTATTAAATACGTGTAATCTAATGTTGTTGCATCAGCCGGTGACATAGACGTGATCAGAGATGTGAAGGATTGCTTAGCGGTTAGGGTGGTCCACTCCCATAGAGTGACCGTAGACTGATAGATTGTCTCTGGTTTGGTTACAGTTAAAGACACGCCAGGGCACAGAGCTGCTCATTCAATCAGAGATTGACACCATCATCAATGAATGGTACCGAGCATTTCAGGATACCATCAGCACACATGTAAGAATGTGCACACACAGCATGAATGTTCATTGAAAATCAAACAGACATTGATTGCCAAATATCCATAGATGAACAATAAATTAGAAGGGATTTATTGTAGTTCTTGCAGTATTGAGTGTGTGTGTGTGTGTGTATCCAGGCCTGGGAGTCTGATGAGGCCATAGAGGAGGACATGCCTGAATCTCCAGGAGCTGAGATACATGACAAGGAGAAAGACCAAAGAGGCTCACAGAAGGGCAGAGGTGTGTTGTGTATGTGTGTTGTGGACATTGGACACTTGCTGTTATAACTTCCTGTTTCTGGTTGTTGTTATAAATCTGTGTTTACCAGTCTAACCAATGACTACAGATGTCGGATATCTAAAGTGGTGCCTTTGACGTCGTTACGCGTCGTGAGTACTTGACAAGGCCAGTAGAGGCGCCAGAGGTCTAATTATTGTAACTGTATGTGGGATGCAGTACGTCTCTCGCTCTACAGGATCTGCGAGAGGGCCATACAGTGGATCATGACATAGTTTAGCTTTTATGTATAATTTACATTCAGATTTTCTATTAATTAATTTTTCAACCGGGCTTGCTAACTAGCAAACCAGGTTTTATTCTTTCTGAAAATAAGTATTTTTTGTTTTGTTTAGTATGTCTATATTACGTTTCTAACATAGTAGTTTACCAATATTGACTCAGTTCCCTGGTTTTTATATAGCGATTTACAGTATTTAGTATAAAGTTGCTAGAGGGTCTGAAAAGTCGCTTAAGTTGGCAACACTGCGTAGTGCTAAACCCACCCTGCAAACAAGGACCGGCAATTCTGATGTATTCTTATGTTCTACAGACAGCTTTTCCGCTTTCTCCTGATGTCAATTTGCATGATGGTTGGTAAAAGCCTGTTGAATTATCATGTCTATTGCGATAAGCACTACATAGGGGACATTGTAGGAAGCCAAGAAGAAGCTGCACCCTCAATGGGGAAAAAGCTAGCCTGATAAACAGCTTAATGAAGTAACACACAAGCGTCAGCAGGTCAGAGTTTATTAAAAAGGAAAAATTAACATCTTTGATTAGTAGACGATTATGTTGCGAGAGTGGTTCAAGTGCCATCATGTCAGTGGGTATCAATATTTTCATCATCCCTGGCCCTTTCGTCCGAGACGAGATCGAAACCTTATAGATATGAGCCAAAAACATTAATTAAGAAGTAATGGATAGTACTCGAAACGTAACCCTCACCATTACAAGTGCAATGCTTACCCTAATGAGCCACTAAGGTACGCTCGCTAAGTGACGAAAGCCTTAGGCTAATAATAGGCCACACATTGATGGGTGTCATTTGTTTATGTGACAGTGGCACACTGACTCAGATAATTTGGATCTCCGGTTCTTTGATAAATAAAAATAAAAAGACTGTTATTTATACTGAACTAGATTCAAAGATCCATAAGATCTATCTGACATTACAAACCACTTAGCTGTACTGTATTGTGGACAAGCGTAGATGTAAGTTGTATACGCCACCTGGCGGATATTTGATGAAATTGCACCCACATCGCACACCGCCGTCATCCCGCATCATCTCCCATCATGGCGCCGTGCGACAGGAGTGTCACATTAGAGGTCAGACATCTGTAAACCCTGTGAGCGCCACGGCGATTAGTGGACTGAGATGAGCAATTGACAGCTTCCTGCCACTTCTCTTCCTCCGACAGGAATAAAGTTGTCCACCAGCATCGACGCTGCAGAAGCCCAGAAAAAGACCAAGCACAAGCTGAAGAAGTTTCTGATCCGTCGCCCAACCCTGCAGGCAGTCAGAGACAAGGGCTATATCAAAGGTATGCTGGGTCCAAACACAAACTGAAACTTCTAGTGAAGCCAGCCCAGTCTCATGTGATCGACATCAAATAGTGACGCTTATGCAAAATGATATACGTCACAATAAGACGAATACATATTTCGCCAATATACTGACGAATCACAATATTGGACGATTTTCTATCTTAAACTGTCGTCTGTTCAAGGTACATTTAATTGTAAACTGAAGTGTCAAAATGGCGAGAAATAATTGCAAGAGTAGGCCTATATATTTTCCTTTTAATGGTGACTAAAATCTACGGTTGAAAACGTATAGAAATATTTGAAAACGTCCCCAAACGGGCATTTTCCCAATGTAATCACACTTGCCATTGGGTTGGTAAGTGTAGTGGTGTCATCCAGATCTGAAAAAATTGCCCAAAACAGAAGAAGGCGCTATTGCGATCAGGATTGCCCAAATGGGGACCGGGGGTCCGAAGTGGTCCCGAGAGGTTTTGGGGGCCGTCAAAGGGGTTCGAAATCAAACATTTAAGCCCTCGGACCTCGTGGTCCGAGGGCTTAACCGAGGACCCCCAAATTCTGTTACCCAATTGGGGAGCTTTTCATTCAAGACCCCCTCCCAATTCAGGCTCTTTGCATTGCGGGCTCTTTGCGAAGGATTTTCAACCTTTGATTGTCGGCCCGGGAAGGTGGTAGAGAGAAGCCTGGCACGTCAACCTGTTTGCCCAGCCCTGCTCTACGCAAAATAGGAACCAACTTAGCTGTCGTAGTCTTAGACCGATAGACCCTTCCTCTTTTACATTGGGACTCTTGCCCAATTAAGGTCCCTTGTATTGCGAGCCCTAAATTTGTCCACGACTCATCTTTGATTGCCAGCCATTTCGCCCCAGAAGGTGATAAAGAGAAGGGGGGCAGGTCCCCTTGTTCTCCCAAGCCTGCTCTACAAGACATAGGAGCCAATTTAGACATCAGATTTGAGGAGTGGGAGATAGACCCTCGAAATACCCGTTACCCAATCCATTGCATTGTTTATGGATTATTTTAAGACAGAGTCTCCAAATCAACACCGCATGTTCATCCCCAAATCCCAATAAGACCACGGAATTTTCACAGTCCTAAAGTATTCCCAAAAACATATGGCTCCCAGGAGCCCCTGAAAGGTGTCAGGGGCCTAAAATTTAAATGGGTTGCTCGGCTTGAGCAACCCCCTCCCCCAAAAATAGTCTGTTATAATGGGGCGTTATTTGAATTTGGGATCGGACTGCCCGATTGAAATGCTTTTACATTGTCCCTGCCAACGTTCTTCAGACAGCGTTTCGGGGGTCTTCCTGAAGCTGCAGAGACACTGAAACGTAATGGGGCATACGTCTCAACGTCCTGTTTCACGGAAGGGGCGTCTCAAACCTTTGACTTGCCCACGGGCAAAAAAGCCCGGACCAGAGCCCTCGAAGAAGCAGTCGGCACACCTCTCCTCAGGGCTTTTCCAGTGGCTGCCCTTAATGCACGGCCCGTGTTTTGGGCCAATCGGGTCATGGGAAGTGACCCGTTGCGGTATGCAAGAATGTGGGTGCCCAGTTCAAAAAGCACTGTGAGAACTAAAAGAAACCCAAATGGAATTGCGCTCTACTGGTCAAGAAAATTACTCAATTCAGGTGCACCAGCCCAATGATGTGGACCTAAATTGGGCAAAATAATATCTATTAATATCTCAGAACATGAATAAGATTGGATGCTGAAATTCTGGATTTAGCAACTATCCTTCACTGCCAATCTATGATGTAAATTTGGAGCAGATCGCTCAAAGTTGTGTATAGTCCCAAGCCTTGAGGCAAAAATGCACTTTGTCCAATCTTCACCAAACCAGTTGTTGGCAATGACTAGGAGGTCCATCCTGGCGAATATTTCAGTACATCATGAACCACAGAATTTCGTTGACATTTAACCGAAAATATATAAGTTAGGAAAAACGTCTGCATTCTGATGAATGTATAATGCGTCCGAATATTGACAAATATTTCTGTCATCAATGACAGAATTTTGTCACCAGTGAAAAAAACCGTCACAATATTAATTTAAAATGTCATGTTATTTACGTTAATATTGTGACTAATTAGTTTTCGTCATTATTAGAAGTTTACATACTTTGCTCACACGTCCATATTTGACTACAATCAATGAGATCATGTTGAGTGAAGCAAGGACCTCACACAGGACATGACTGTGACCTTACCTTTTCATTATTATGTTCAATTAGCATGTGAAGATTGTTCATTTTTTGTTCAGTTTGTTTGTTTAGTGGACAAATCTAATTCCCTTGCCAAAAAAGTATTTGTCTCTTACTCTTTTTTTTTCACTCTCTTTGGCTCATAGCTGATGGTATTATTGACAATACACCTTACAGATTCTGTTATTATTTAATGAATTGGGCTGTGTTTAAATCTGAATGAAAATGTGATGTTAATGATAGTGTGGGCGTCTGCAGTTACGGTCAGTACTTTGGCCTGGAGTGGTAACCAGTATGTGCCTGTGTGTGTAGACCAGGTATTTGGCTGTGGTCTGAGCAGTCTCTGTCACAGGGAGAACACCACGGTGCCCAGTTTTGTGAAGATGTGTATCGACCACGTGGAGAACACTGGTAGGTGGTCATGTAACTACGTACTATGGATATGCAGAGTGCCCACTATTTGTATTCATATTTGTATTGGTTTTGTCAGCAAAATTATTTGTATAAAAATGGAAATTTATGGGAGCGCATGCAGCTACAGCTGTATCTCACAAGCATATAGGTGGCCCATGTTACAGTATGGGTTGTGTTGGTGTACCTAACACAGCATCTGTTCTTTGCACCAGAGGGTCAAACTCTGACTCAAACTCTGTTTACCTTCCATCCATCCATCGTTACTCACTTATCCGAACTCAGGTCGCGGGGGCAGAAGCTCCAGCAGGCGAAAACTTGCAACAACAAACTACCCTTTCCCAAGCCACATTAACCAGCTCTGACTGGGGGATCCCGAGACTTTCCCAGGCCAGTGTGGAGATATAATCTCTCAACCTAGTCCTGGGTCTTCCTCGAGGCCTCCTCCCAGCTGTACGTGCCTGGAACACCGCCCTAGGGAGGCGCCCAGGGGGGACATCCTTACCAGATGCCCGTAACACCTCAATTGGCTCCTTTCAACACAAAGGTGCAGCGGATCTACTCCCGAGTTCCTCACGGATCACCGAGCTCCTCACCTTAAAAGGAAGACGCCATTTTGGCCACTTGTACCCGTGAATTAGTTATTTCGGTCATGACAGACCCTTAATGACCATAAATGTGCAAATATTTAACTGTATGTTCTTTGTAATAAGTAATGTGCTTTCCTTGACATGACAATAGGCAATATGCTATGCTTGTTAATATTTAGAAAGTAGACCGGCAATCAGTTTTTAGCGGACTTCACTTTTTAAGGTAATGTGGTCAAAAATAGATGGAGGTAACTAGGCGTAGCCACTGGGCTAGACAACAGAGCTAACAATGCAGCTAATAGATCCTGCCATCTGAAAAAATGGAGAGTAGCACTATGCAAATATTTCAATCCTTATCAAGAGTAGATCCAATTCTAAACAATCAAACAAAACATAGAGCTACAGTATGGGACCTCTAAGTGGTACTGTCCTGAAATGTATGTGTGATCTTAGATGGCTCGCTTTCTATGTCAGTAAGCTCATTAGCACGTTATTTCGAACTGAGAAATATTGGTCACGGATCGATGATGCTGTCAGGACCACATCATCTCCAAAATGCAGCGATGAGATCCCCAGGCCACCGAACCGCAACCCCTCCCATGTCAAGTCAAGTCAAGTCAATTTTATTTATATAGCCCTTAATCACATTGCAGTCTCAAAGGGCTTTACAACCTA
>JAODUH010002628.1:0-11901 GCA_027564835.1 Typhlichthys subterraneus | reverse complement strand
ATTGTTGTCACATGAAAAGATATGTTCACATATTTGCAAATATGTGAGGGGTGTACTCACTTTTGTGAGATACTGTACATATATATGTGTATATATATATGTATGTGTATATGTATGTGTGTGTATATTTATATGTGTGTGTGTGTGTGTGTGTATATGTATGTGTGTGTGTATATATGTGTGTGTGTGTGTGTATATGTATGTGTGTGTGTGCGTGTATATATATGTGTGTATGTATGTATGTATATATATATATATATGTATGTATATATATATATATATATATATATATATACACAAACTCTAGAGAATTATCTTTCTTGAATTTAACAAAAACAAAAGTGCACGAGAAACATGTTTTAAATTCATAAATGTCAAGTTTAAAATATATTTCTGTGAGAAATCTGTTGCAATCTTGTAGCCAATCCGCTATCACTCTAGCCTCAGTTCAGTCACCGCGGACCGCCTTCAAATACTGTAGAGAGCAGCTAGCCAGTTGAGCTAACATAATCGGCGGATACCAAAGGAAGAAGAGGACCTTTTGTTGTCTCTGGTCCTGAAAGACGCACTTATTTAGATACAGCGGCGAATATTAGCAACCCACTATCCACAATATCTATTAAACAAAGACCGCGTCTTTTGGGGGACCGGTAACATTTAGTTTATTTAGGAAAGTGAACTACTCTAGGCAGGGCAGCTAGGATTATTAGCCGATCTGTAGTTTTATAGTATCATAGCTTGCTACTACTAGCCTGCTAGCAAACCTTCGTGTTAGCTCGACCAGGAAAGCTAACATAACACCAGTTCAGAAAAAAGGGCACCATCCTGGCATATCAACGTCGCCGTCATTACTTGGATCTAACAACGTTTAAGACAAAGAATACATCGAGCGAGAATGGCGCTGAAAAGGATCCACAAGGTACTGTATGTTAGCTCGGATAGCAACTCTACAGTGCCGTACCAGTAACCTCCCATTACAAGTACATTTTTGGTAACAGCTGTGGTGTAGTTGTATTTCGCCTGATATATCATATCCATGATCATATAATGTAGTATATGTCATGACGCATGTGTGTGTAAACATGTAGGTACAGCTAGTTTCGATATCGGCATGTTTCAGGGAGTTTCAGTGCTAGCTTTGCGTGTGTGGAAATTGTCCCTTTGCCAACAGTACAGTACGTTACGGTACATTACAATTCTTTACCGATTGCATAATCAGTTTACTGAAGCACTGGTTTTGTGTGTATTGCTAAAAGTTACAACAATGTATTATGTGTTTTGAAGACATACGTAAAAACGTAACGGGTTGCTTCCTATCACTCTGTAAAGCTGACTCACATAATTAAACAGGAGTAGTCTACAACATGAGTAACATTTCCTGTGTTCACCACGTTCAATCTGTCTTCATCAGAAACATTATTTCCACATAAGACATATCTGCAGACCTTGTGGATTTCAACAAATGGATGCTCAACTGCATACAAAAAGCTATTGGTGGATCTATGGAGTAATAGCCAAAAATGAAAACTGAAAATATGTTTACAGAATGGCTTTTTTAAATAACTTCTATGGAGTTTTATGTCTAGGAACTGTAAAAAAAAATCAGCACACAGCCACTGTGTCTGCCCTGCACCACTATATACACACACACACACATTCAGGATACTTCACTCAAGGAAGTGTGTGTGTCTGGGGGGGGGTAAACTGAAGAGATTGTCACGTGGCACCCTAGAGCTGGGCGTAGCCCCCACCTAACTTCTAATAACATGAGATCTATAAATACCACTAGTAGGCAGTAGTAGCTCTAAACTTGCCTTTTAACCCTGGCATGGTGACCCCTGCCTCTTTGCAGATCAGTAGGGGGTGGCAGTAGTAATAACAATAGAGTACATGGTAGGATACAAAGTCTCTGCTCTCCAGAAAGCGCACCGCATCCCAGTATGAACACAGCAACCCAACCATGATGTGCGGAAAGGTTGGGGTTACAGGATAATGTCAGGGTGGCTAAATCTCAAAAGTTGGGTGATGCAGGACAATGGCCCTAAGTAATAAAGTAACTCTACTACAGTGGCTACAAAAAATAACTTAACCCAAAATAGTGATGTTGTGGAATGACCACGACATCAATATTTTGGGGTAAGTTATTTTTAACTTTTAGTCTTTAGCACATTCTACTTGTATTGTCTTGGTACATTGACTTTTCTTTGGCTATCGCTTCATGTGTGTTTTTCATTGCAGGAGCTTAACGACTTTGCTCGCGACCCTCCAGCACAGTGCTCCGCTGGCCCAGTGGGCGATGACCGTAGGTGTTAACATGCAGCTTCACTGTGCGCCTGTCAGGAGTGCACTGGCAAATCATTGGCACACCAGCTGTACCTTTTTTTTTTGAGAGAGAGAGAGAGAGAGAGAGAGAGAGAGAGAGAGAGAGAGAGAGAGAGAGAGAGAATTATTTTTGAAACACACTTTATTAAATTGTTATATTTTAAAAATTACAAACTTCATAATTAAAACTGCGCCTTATTCCTTTCATCCAGAATGTGTGTTGTGTGTGGCTGCAGCTAAATCTGTCTTTGAACCTGAGCATTTGTCTTTTCAGTGTTTCATTGGCAAGCCACAATTATGGGACCAGTAAGTAGATTCACTTTGGCTATATATTTGCCTTTTTCTGTGAAGTCATTTGTAAGTTCATATGGTCAAGGGTTCTAACAGGTCTAATTGTTTGTCATTTTCAGAATGATAGTCCATATCAGGGAGGGGTTTTCTTCTTGACTATTCATTTCCCGACGGACTATCCTTTTAAACCACCCAAGGTACGATGGATTGAGTTTGTCCTTTTGGATAACTCTGCCTTTTTCAATGCAACTTCAGTATTATGTTAATGACTAATCATTTACATTGAAAAATCTCATTGGTCAATGAGATTAATTAAAAGTACATGAGTTACTAAGTTATTTATTTATATTACTATGCTGATGTATAGCAAGATTGAGAGAATGCATTAACTATGTAAAATTGCACTCACACTGGCAGTCAAATCAGGCTTCTTGGATTAAATAATCAAATGCTGTACAATTCGGGGTTACCCCTAATTTACATGAATGGTTTACTACAACCCCAATTCCGAAAATGTTAAAAAGTTGATTTCTAAATTCCAATCTCTTATGGAAACGCAACACGGGATATTTTACCATGTAGTTTTAATTGTTTTGTGAACATATACACTAATTGCAACACACATTTGGCCATTGTGCTTACAAATTTCCTTTACATTCATATCACGTGTGGGCATTGAAGACACCTGTTTGTGAATTAGAATTGCCAATAAAATGTGGAAGTCATTGTTGTTTATTAGAATTTTTGTATTTTACAAACTTTTTTGGAATTGGGGCTGTACATTTATATTTATATTTCTTCAAAGCCTTGTTGGGAATCTAGGTGGTTATTTCCTGTTAAATTACTAGCATGACTTGCACAGTGATTTCAGCCATAAACGTTGTCTATTTTTATCAAGCAGGATGGTGCAACAGTGTTTTGATTGCTCATTGCTTTGTCCTGTACAATGTCTTTTCAGGTTGCATTTACAACAAGAATTTACCACCCAAATATTAACAGTAATGGCAGCATCTGTCTGGATATTCTAAGGTCACAATGGTCTCCTGCACTTACAATTTCTAAAGGTATGGGTATTTACACGAGAGTGAACATATTATAGCAACATTATGACAGATGCATTTTGTGGGCTGCATTAGTTGTGTGTGCTGCTTGGTCTGAAATATAGCAGTCCAAAGCCTAACTAAATGTGCACGGAGACTTGATTATATTGCCCAATGATTCAAATAATTCATAATAACATTAACAATTTAATTGAAGAGTTATATCCAGAAGCTGTAATGGGTACTTTTCATTAGGGGTGGGAATCACCCCTATACGATATTATCTTGATACTTATGCCACAATATGATATTGTTGTGATATTCTGTTATATTTTGCAATTCATACTTTTTCCAACTTCAAATGATGTCCCCAAAGAGAGTCCATGTCAACATTGTTTTGTTCATCTCACATAAATTGTATTGCTGCAAAATGTGATTGTCAAGCTGACTGACATGTCATATATGTCATATATATATGTATATCATATATACATTTTTATTTATATATATATACATTTTTATTTATATATATATATAATCATGTGCAATTTATATAATAAAGTATTGCGATATGTTTATCAATGCAGTATCTGCATGTGAAATATCACCATGCTATGCAGTATCAACTTAAAATGTAAAAAAAAATTCTCAACCTCTACTTTTCATAGTGTGAATTTGGTATAGCTAATTGTGACTGGTTTCACCCAATTGAAACAGTTTGTCCATGTGTTTCAAAACAAATTCTTAAAGTAACACAGCGCATGAGCCAAAATGAGACTGATGAGAATGATATTGCCCAAGTCCAAAGTTGAGAAGCAAACTGATGACTATTCAATACCTAACTCTTTATTCCTTCCTGCAGTACTTCTGTCCATTTGTTCACTCCTGTGTGACCCAAACCCAGATGACCCACTGGTGCCAGAGATTGCACGAATCTATAAAACAGATACTCAGAAGTAAGTGTGTATTTTTATGTGGTAAATAATACAATCCCCAAAATGGGAACGCGTCTGTCGAGCGTGTAGAGTACTATTGGACCAATCAACAAAACAACGGTTCGGTTAATATCGCGGTTTTATGCATTATTTAAAAAAGAAACTGGCCTTTATTACGTTCTGTATAGTAGTCTTCTTTTTTCTATACTTTCTGCCACTAGATGGCACACTAGTACCAGCTTCTCAGCCAAACAACACTTTTCCCACGAAGACCTACGAATGTCTGTGCACTGCGCGTGCAAGTCACGCATTGATGTTTCTAAATAAAGTGTGATATTATTACACATTGTTTCGTTTGAGTAAAGAAGCGAAGGCAATAGACTCTCTTTGCCGTAATCCAACATCATAGTGACGGGGGTTAATTTCATGAATGAGAACACATGCATTCTATAAATCGCTTTGTATTGAGTTTTGACAACTATAAAACAGCTCAGTGGTTCTGATCTAGTGTTGAGCTAATGTCAAATGAAAAGTGTAGTTTAATTACAGTAGCAACGTATATGAGAGCTCAACAGGCTGCATCTGTAGCAGGTTGGGTGTGTGTGTCTGTGTGCGGACTGCGGTTCTGTATTCCAGAACCGCGACACAAAACCGTGGACGTTTGTATCGCAGTTTCATTTTCAGAACCGTTACACCCCTAGTCTTGGCACAAACAAGTTTGGGAACCTCTGGTATAGATCATGGCTAAGTACTACCTTTTTTAGTGGTATAATTTGTATACCTGTAAATTAAATTGGCTATAATCTTTACCTAATGTAAATAACCCAGTTTCACCCTCAGGTATAATAAACTAGCTCGGGAGTGGACAGAAAAGTATGCCATGTTATAGGGCAAGACCAGGTGAAAGCAATGCATTTTGGCTAGTATAATGGATGTGTTTGAAGTGTTAAGAATACATAAGCAGAAGCATTGCCTATATACCATTGGCCTCTGGTTTTATGTGGCCATTGGCTCCAATTGAATGTTATATGGTTGCATGTGGACTGGTGACTGACTGGGCTGTCTACTAATACTGAATGATCATATGTTCAGCTTGGTTGGTGACATGGAATAGTGTTTGTTTTGCAGTTGTTTTGTTTGTTTCACTTCCTGCATTGCAGTGCTGAGTTGCTTGCATAGCTCTCTACTCCTCTCCCTTCAGCGTGCAGTTGTTTCCAAGCAAGCTGTGTGCTGGAGAATAAATGTGAGGTTCTAGGAGCAGTCACTGTTTAAATTAGCTGATTACAGACAGGCTACTGGTGAATCATTCACTGTAGCTTTACCGTGCGCTGTGAAATCTGAAATTGGCTCTGCATTTAGCATTTTGTTTTGTACAGTGCAAGTGCTATCACAAGCTAGGCCCTGTGTGCAAGATGTACATCCTGACAGTCTCATTTTCCTTCTGTTTGCAGATACAGCAAAATAGCAAAAGAATGGACACAGAAATACGCTATGTAATTACTTCTTTGGAAAGCTGGTGGGGGAAGTCGCTGGATCCAACTTCATTATTTTTCTTCTTATTTTTTTTTTAATTAGACCGTATTATGTCATCCCTCATTTTGATCTGTACACTCATAATGTTGTTTTGTTAGTGTTTTGGTGTGTGTGGACATTTTGGACATTTTGGACACCATGGTTTTGAACTGTTTGAGCATGCGCCAGTAGGAAAGGCCTGGCTTGCCTGCTCTAACACTTTGTTTATTCAGCCTCAGATTTATGTTATTCTGAACACGCATTGAAGACACTGACCTGCCCCATCTCCAGATGGAGCAGTTAGCCTGCAGCCTAGCGTCATGTTGGCCTTGCTAGGGAACTAGCTTTGGCTCCATGGACCTTACAACTCTGGACCAAGCGTCTCAGCAGTCGTAGCTTTAGGTACGCAATGTCATTTTTGCCCCATGTCAAGAAGACCTCACTTAGTCAATAGCTCATCTATATCTCAATCAAGACCGACTACCAACCTGTGTGGAGTGTGTACAATACTAAGTGGAGTGCTGTGAAGCCTAGCAAAGCTGTGTTCACATCACTATGCTCTAATTTTTAGTGCTAGAAAACCATGAACAGAGGAATAAATATATTGTATTCCACGGCCAAAAGTGTGTGTGTACGTGTACAAAGAAACACAGCAGTATGTATTGATGTTAAGGAAACACCGTATGAGAACTTAAATGTTGTATTTTATGCATGTTAATAAAAGGTAGGCCATACGATCTGACGTTTCTGCAAATAAAGTGGATTTTAAGGGTAGGTGTTCAGTCCTCCATTTAAAGGCTCTTAATTTTTTTCTATTTTATTTGAAGATTTATTAGAGCTGTTAGTTATAGGCCACCTCAACACTGTCTTCTTGTAGCCCTGAAACATTGTTAATCAGTTTGATGCTCTGCATTTTTAGTTTCCTGCAATAAAGTTGCTTAAACCATGAAACAAAAATGGTTGCTTTTAATTTTTGTGCAGAAAGTTGAAGATGCCAGTGACTGAAGATTAATTGTAAAAAAAAAAATGATTGCATTTTATTGAAATATGTATTATTCTGTGATGATTATTATATTTAGTATTTCTTGTTGCAACACCTGGGGTTGTGAAAATGTTTTTATCTCTTGTGTTAACATTTTGGTTACGCTCATGTTAGTGGGTAAAATTGACCTGGGATATAAAATCACAAAACCATATCACTATTAATATGTATGACAACTAACAAACTCATTACACATAAAAATACATTTAAAAAAAACATGTATAGTACATTTAGACCATATTTACACTATATTGCCAGAAGTATTGGGACCCCTCTGAATCATTGAATTCAGGTGTGCCAATCACTTCCATGGCCACAGGTGTATAAAACCAAGCACCTAAGCATGAATTTGTGAAAGAATGGGTTGCTCTCAGGAGCTCACTGAATTCAAGTGTGGTACTGTGATAGGTTGCCACATTTGGTGCAATAAGTCCATTTGTAAAATGTCCTCACTACTAAATAGTCCAGGGTCAACTGTTAATGGAATTATAACATAATTGGGAACAACAGAAACTCAGCCACGAGGTGGTAGGCCACATAAAATCACAGAGCAGGGTCAGTGCATGCTGAGGTGTGCAGAAGTCACCAACTTTCTGTTCATTAGCTACAGACCTCCAAATGTTGTGTGGCCTTTGGATTAGCTCAAGAACAGTGTATAAAGAGCTTTATGGAATGGGTTTCCATGGCCGAGCAGCTGCCTCCAAGCCTTACATCACCAAATGCAATGCAAAGCGTCAGATGCAGTGGTATGAAGCATGCCGCCACTGGACACTAGAGCAGTAGCGACGTGTTCTCTGGAGTGACGAATCACGCTTCTCTATCTGGCAATCTGATGGATGAGTCTCGGTTTGGCGGTTGCCACGAGAATGGTGCTTATCTGACTGCAGTGTGCCAATTGTAAAGTTTGGTGGAGGGGATTATGGTGTGGGGTTGTTTTCCAGGGGTTGGGCTTTGCCCCTTAGTTCCAGTGAAAGGAACTGTTAATGCTTCAGCATATCAAGACATTTTGAACAATTTCATGCTCCCAACTTTGTGGAAACAGTTTGGGGATGGCCCCTTCCTTTTTCAACATGACTGCACACCAGTGCACAAAGCTAAGTCCATAAAAACATGGATGAGCGAGTTTGTTGTGGAGGTACTTGACTGGCCTGCACAGAGTCCTGACCTCTACCCGATAGAACACCTTTGTGATGAATTAGAGTTAAGAGTGGAGACTGCGAGCCAGACTTCTCGGCCAGCATCTGTGCCTGACCTCACAAATGCGCTTCTAGAAGAATGGTCAAAAATTCCCATGAACATAGTCCTAAACCTTGTTGACAGCATTCCCAGAAGATTTGAAGCTGTTATAGCTGCAAAGGGTGGGCCAACTCTATATTGAACCCTACGGATTAAGAATGGGATGCCATTAACCTTCATGTGCATGTAAGGGCAGCGCAGGCGTTCCAAAAACATTTGGCAATATAGTGTACCGTTATAAAGTAAGTAAACGGTAAACGGGTGCATTTATATAGCGCTTTTATCCAAAGCGCTTTACAGTATTTTGCCTGACATTCACCCAGTCACACACATTCATACACCGATGGTGATTGCTGCCATGCACGGTGCAACCAACCACCGGGAGCAGTTAGGGGTTGGGCATCTTGCTCAAGGATGCTTACAGGTAGGTCAAAATCGGGGTTTGAACCCACAACCTTTCAGCTGGAAGCCATCCTGTCCCCTTAAGTACTTCCAAAATATTATGCCAATATCTTTATTTGCTATGCTAGACAAAATAAAGCAATACTTTTGAATGATCTCTCAATGTTCTGCTTATCTGTTGTGAACATGTTACACACAAATCAAAAGCAAGGAGATGTTTATTTATTTAGTTGTCCCTGTGGTCATTCTGATTATGTTCTGAGCCTGCATTCTACCGTGACTACCAATTGGGGTATAAGGGTGGCAGTGGCACAGTGGTATACAGCTGGGTGACTGGTGACGGGTGATTGGATAGACACAGTTTCAAATCCTGTTGCCTCCTGGCCAATTGTCGAGATGTTCCGAGCTAGACACCTAAACCTAACTGCTCATGACTGTAGGATGCCTCTTTGAATGTGTGTAATAAGGGTGACTGTGAGGCAACTGTGTACAGCACTCAGCGGCCGGTAGGTTGGAAAAGCACTATGTAAATACATTATATTTACCAGTCCAGTCCATAGAAGACCAGGCTATGTTGACATTTTTTGACGTAAGTATCTTTTCAGCCATTTCTTCATCAGAGGAGGAATCATCATGATTGTGTTCAAAATTATCTTTTGTTTCAGACACTGTTTATATTAGAGTTACCATCCTCTATCACTCTCAAGCTCAAAGAGCTGGTCAAGAGCATACGGGGCAGTATTATATGTTGTATGTAATTATACTTTTACTGTGTGTGATGTCAGACATTACAGTGGGTCTCAGTGGATGAAATGTCTCTAAGGTGACAATTCTCCACTTCATATGTACAGAAAAAAACCACTGACCATGGCAGACAGTTTGTATGTACTGTGTGCATGTGCTTGTGATGAGACAGTTTTAACTCTTTATCTGCATTTAGCAGGATTTTCTACAAGCATTTTCAACTATTCTCCACCACCAGGTGATTTTGACATGAGCATTACGAATGTATCTATTTTTGTAAGGCCCTTGAAACTGATACATTTGCTTGCCTTTGTGTGTTCACACAATGCTGAGGACATCATAAAGTTTCATGCAAAACAAAAAAACCTAAATGGTATTTCAGACAAATCTAAATCTTAAAACGGGTAATTTGACCCTAACATAACTTAAAGGTTAATAAAGCAAGATATTGTATGAACGAACAGCATATAGTCTATGAGGTGGTGTGAGAGCGAATAGTGCAGGTAGCAAAACGATTGCACCACTTGACTGAATGACCTGAAATAGTCTAGACTCTAGAGACACTAACATGTGATGTGCATTGCGCGCGTTTATGTTTATTTCACCGAAGCACAGCTCTGACCACAAATTCGTTAAAATTCACAAACGGATCTCGAAATATTTTTTATTGACTAAATTATCCTACAGTACTGAGGCCAAGTACAAATTGGAGCGACTGTAAAACTGTTAAGGCGCACGTACGTGTATGAATGCCCCATCAAGCCAACTGCGGTGCAGGCTTAGATCCGATCCATGGCACTCGCATGCCAGCGAAATCGCTCTTGCTCTCTCATCAGCTGACTGACACGTTGTCACGTGACATCTTAACGAGGAAGGACTGATTTGTTAACATTTTGAAGATGTAGCCTACTCTAAAACAAAAGTAGCCTATATAGCTTACCCTTTTCGGCATCATCTAAAATACAGTGCCAAATATGACTGCGTGGTGGAGTGCAGACATTGTTCTTGTTTTTATCTTCTTTTTGTGGCGAATTAACCCTTTATTTGGATATTGTATTCGGCAGCAATGCAAACTCAACCTGGACGGCAAATGGACGTTGACAAATAAGAATGGATCTCTGTGCTTTCCTGGAGAAGTGCCGGGTTGTGTGCATTCAGCCTTGCTGAAACAGCTGTACATCCAGGTAAATAATGAATTGCGTTTTTGCGAAAATGTCAGTCAAAACGTACACAGCTATAAACTTGCAGGCTACAAATTACAACAAAATATCGAAAGAAAAGACACTTTATTAGTATATGATTATTTCTGTTCCATCCATGTTAGGCTAAGTGGTTGAGAAGGTTGTGCTTTGCGATAATTGAGCAACTGAATTTTGAGATGTAACGATTACATTTCTTTTTTAAATGTAGGCTACTCCATAAACCTTCAATGCAATATATTATCTGGATTTACACTTTGTCGTCTTTCTGAATTGAATCTTTCAGATTGACTGTCGGGTTCGCTCTCTGACTTACTATTACTAGCTCGACGGCGCATGTAAACACCAGACCCGGTTAGGTGACATCCCATAAACAGAGGCTATTTGTGTGACTGGTAGAGAAATGTACGGTTCCAGATTAAGTCACAGAGAAACGGAGAGAAAAACGCACACACAGAGAGACGCGCACACACTGGCCCACCTTAACAGAGTATTGGCTACAAGTTATTTTCACATTGCTATCTCTATTATACTCAAACTATTTAACTATGCCTATAATACCTCCCTATAATGTAAATCAGTGTTTGGTCTGTCAAGAATTGCACATGATGAATTTAGCTACCGTGATGTTACTTCATAGTTTCTATTCGAACATGATGTGCAGAATATACAGAGAGTCACGTTCTCCAGTTACATTAACGGAAGTTCTAGCACAAAATAACAAATATGGCGCCCTCCCCGATCTCATTATTACGGTGGCCGACAGGTGCAAACACGATACAAATTCAAAAACACAACCAAGTCAGGAACGCGCAGCAAATTGAAAAACACAAAACCAAATCACAAACGTAAAGTTTCTTCTTCTGCGCTAATGGCCGATGTAGGCTCACCAGCACTATAACGTGGCCACAAACGTGCATTACGTAAACACCTGCAATTCATTTCAATGAGTTGCCGATTTACAATGCTAAACGGGAGAAGAAAGGTTTCAATTTACATCCACAATTATGAGGGTGAGTAATTAAATAGCCAAGCTTGATATCTGTACATTGATTGTACTGTTTGTACTCTAGATTTAAAGACGTATCCAGATAGCCAAGCCTGTTTTATTGTTCATCATAGATTAATAGGCAGGCTACCATATGACCAATACCAGTTTAGTCTAGGCAATGGATTTT
>JAODUH010002627.1:0-27350 GCA_027564835.1 Typhlichthys subterraneus | reverse complement strand
TATAGTACACACACAGGGAGTGTACTATGACTCTACCTAGAATATAGTACACACACAAGCAGTGCACTATGACTCTACCTAGAGTATAGTACACACCCAGGGAGTGTACTATGACTCTACCTAGAGTATAGTACACACACAGGGAGTGTACTATGACTCTACCTAGAATATAGTACACACACAGGGAGTGTACTATGACTCTACCTAGAATATAGTACACACACAGGGAGTGTACTATGACTCTACCTAGAATATAGTACACACACAAGCAGTGCACTATGACTCTACCTAGAGTATAGTAGTTTGCTTCTATAATACTGGTGAACAAACTATATCATAACGAAAGAGTGTACAGAATAAACAATGTACAGTAACATCTCCCTGTCGTGAACATGCCGATGTTACTGTATTATGTGACTGTATAATACAGTCACATAATACAGTCATATGTTACTGTATTATGTGACTGTAAATGTTACTGTATTATGTGACTGTATAATACAGTCACATAATACAGTCACATAATACAGTCATATGTTACTGTATTATGTGACTGTAAATTTTACTGTATTATGTGACTGCATTATACAGTAAAAGCAAACATAAGTGGGCAGACTACAAACGACTAGCAGCAATATACAATGTTGCCGAGAGACAGTGGAACATCAATGAGATTCAGCGACTTTAAGTGACGACAGGCGAAACGATTTCGGGGTGGGAAATATAAAAGAGGGTCACCTAGGCAACCAATCCAACCTGTAATGCAAACGGGCGACCAATTCACAGCTACACAGTGAAGGGTGACGAGCGACATCGCTTGCAGCGTGTCCAGGGCTTTAGCTTAGATGAGTCAGCAGTGTCCTGCAGCATCTCTGGTCTGACGGCCTTCAGTGAGACCCACCCCGCCCCTCCCCCTGATATGGTGTCCAGCCCTCCCCCACCCCCCACAAGACAGGACCCTCCGTGGGTGGCATTGTCTTTGACCTTTGAACCCATATTCCACCGGGACTACACAAGGCACTCGTGACGACGGGACCAGCAGATGCACGTCTGCCTGCGCCTGTGTGGTCACTCCGGAAAGGGTGGGGGGCGGGAGACTGTCGTCGTAGCAACTGCCAGGGCTTTTACCCTGCCCCCTAAAATGGGAAGGGGCAGTTAACATGTGACATCCCCCTTCCCTTCCCCCACCCGCCCACCAATAAAAATAAACATGTTCATCGTTTGCATTACAAATGCACACACATAGATTTCTTAAAAAAAAAAAAAATGTAATAAGTAATTCTCAAGAACTCAAGTCAAAACAAAAACACCTCTTCCTTCAATGCCATAGGCTGCCCCCTCAACAGATCCACCCCACACATTGGAAACACACTGCGAAGGCTATGCTACAGTTGTGAGATCAGTCTACCTCTTATATCAATCATACGTCATGTCATTGTTTCATTTGGCTGAAGTCTAAAAGTCAGAAGTGGCAACAAATGAAGAGACGTTTGGGAGCCCGAAAGAGAGAAAGGCTTTTATTGCTGAGCCGAGACAAATGAACTGACTCACCAAAAAGAGACGGAATTCCATCACTAGTCAGAATGTTCCCAGACTGTCTGGGGCTAAAATAGGGTCGGGAGGCTACAGACAGGCGTGAGCAGTATGTAGTTAATTCTATATCAGTGTGGCTGTATTTGCGGGGGCGGTGTGTTTTATAACAAGGGAGAAGTGAAAGCATGCATTTGAGGAAAAGGCCTGTTTTTGTCTGGCGAAACGTTAATGATAGGCCAGCCGTTCAGCAGACAACACGGCTGTCATCCACGTCGCACACGGCAGCACGGCCTCAGATAACCGGGGACCGTGTCATTTTGCGGTTGCTTTTTCTATTTTGTGCAAATACAGGCGTGCTGATCAAGTTTGCTTGGTGTTAAGCTTAGGCCTGGGACGATATGACGATTTCATGTCATGTTTCATAGATAATGTTATCACGATTATTTATTATATTATTATTAAACTCTTAAAATAGCACTAAAATATATTGGAATGATTTATCATATATTTTGTTAAAAACCAACAGTTTTATTGTATCATGACACATATACAGTATACTGTATGTTTGTTGTGTTTTGAAACCAGTATTTCAACAAATCTGATTTATATTTTCTATTTGGGGGACACAATGAGCAAGCCAAGCCTTCAGCGATGGTGATTGATTGACTGGAAAAATGCAGGCTAATAAATACATTGGTAAATCAATATAATTGGACTGTACAATGTGAGCTAGACAATGTGAGCTTAGCAGCATTTTTCAAGTCACTTGTGAGGATTTTCACGATTATCCCGATAATGGACATTCACCACAATACGATTATCGTCAGTATTTTTATCGCGATAAACGCTAATATCATATATCATCTCAACCCTAGTTAATAAGCTGTTGTGGACCTTGCAGCTTTGGTTCCCTGATTTATGGACCTTGGTGTTGTAAAAAGCCCTTATTCCATACAACGCGTGACAAACAACCTCACACCAACCACTCATCTGAATGCAGGAACACTGGTAGAAAATACACTGCGCCTATATGCTGTCGTGCTCCATAATGTGTTGTGGAGAGAAGGCCTTCAACCTCAGTCTTTAATTTATTGTTATGCGCATTCTGCACCAAGGTATGTTTGCTGTTTTTAGCTCCATAAACCCCTTTAGATGCAAAATGAGGTAAAAAAAAACAAAAAAGGAACCGCTATTTCTGGTTAGAGCTATTCCTCGCCACGAGGAATACGTGACGGTCATTGTTAAACTGGGGCACACTCATGTTGTGTGAGCCACAGCCTCCCTCCTTCAGAAGGGATTTGGCACACAATAACCCATGCAGAGACTTAAATTACAATTAAAAGTCACAGGCCATTTCTGTAACTTTTGACAGAAAACCAGTGTGAATATGAATAAAATGTAAATAAAAATAGGACAACATGTTATGAACTGTTTATATACTGTATATATTTATATATATATTTTTTTTTTTTTCTTTTTTTTTTTTTCCTTTTATTCAGAGAAATGTGAGAGTTGGAGTTTGGCCTGACACCAAAGATTATCACCTTCTCCTTGTTAGGAGTGAAACACAACACAGTCTCACATTGCTCAAGGGGAGAAAACTTATTTACCACGAGGACCTTGGTCACTTTAAAGATGTTCATCAAATATGAGCCAATACCTCAGTAGGGACAAAATGACACAGGGTCAATCATTGTACATTTTCCATGAATGGAACATTTGGGGTTAACTTGCGCGGTTACATTTTTTTCTTCTTTTATTTATTTGTATGTCTAGCCTTCTGTCTACGCGGGCAGCAGCCGTTGCTCAGGTCCGAGGCTCGGCTCGGCACACAGCTGGCTGTCAGTCACGCGGGAGGCTCGGCTCCCGTGACTCGCCTAAAATGCACCGGTTATTTTGGCCGAGGCCTCGTGTGCGTGTCACCGCAAGGTGGCCGAAGGCCCGCAGACGATGGACGGGGAGCTCCTCCCCCAAGTGGACACGCCTCCCCCCCCCCCCAAAAAAACAGACAACACGCCTTATTCATGTCCTTATATGACCCAGTAGTGTCAAGGCATCCACACACACACACACACACGCACACAATACACACAACATATGCACTCACTGACACACATACACTTATACACGCACACACACACAAGCGATGCACCCACACACACACATAAACACATAAAAACACATAAACACATGACAAACCCACTCATTGACACACATACACACATACACACACACATGCGTGCACACACACACACACAAATGATGCATGCACGCACTCGTTGAACACACATACAGATACACACACATATACATACACATACACACGTCATGTTATCATAGACCCTGGCTGTCTCTCTTCCACAGAGAAACACACACCTAGTGACCTCTGACCTCTGAGCAGTTGTCCACGTCATTCCCTGACTCCAGTTCCCAGCCTGGGACAGCGGCGCTCCTCTGGTGTCACCCCAGAGTAACACGGGGGTTGGAGCCAAGCGGAAAATTCTGGTGCTGAAAAAAATGAATCCACTCTGCATTTCCTCGAATGGCCACTTGAGGCTGGCCCCAAAAGGCGAGTCAATCCCCTTAGACCCCCTATGTTACAGTAACATGTCAACTCTACAGCAGAAATGACCATGTTTACACATGTTTACACAGGAGAAAGCGCTGTTGGGGGTGTCTGGCAGCCCCTTTCCAGCAGATTAAATGTCTTGCATGGGCCATTCTCGGTGAGATGTACCCATTCATTTTAAATAATTTTCATGCGGTACCTCCGGTGTTTGATCAAATAAGATTTTGGGCCTCTCTTTGGGGTTCCAGGTGGGCACACCCAGCAGGGGGTCCCCGGCAGACATTCATATCAGCACATGTTAGGTTACACCATGCATGTTTAGGTATCTTGTTCGTTTGATCAAATTGCTCTGGGCTGCTGCTCTAACTCAACAACACGAGTCTGGCTGTCTGCCTTGTCTATGGTTACTTGGCGCACCATATCTACTAAATGTAGATATGTTTATCAGTTTATCAGTCAACTAACTAACTAACTAACTGACTAACTAACTAACTAACTACCCCACTTCCATAAAGTGTTGTTGAACTTACAGGGGTCTATGTATCAGCCAATCAGCTGTTGTTTATGTGACATAGTACTAATGAACGGAAAGATGAGTCTGGGACAGAGCCAACAGAGCTGATAGTGGCTTAACTGGACATAATTCTGTTCAGGGTGCTTCGTTTGAAGTGAGGTGGCGCTGCCCAAGGGGCTCAAGAATATGCTTTTATCTTTAAAGTCAGCGATTGTAAGCTAATACACTTTCTGTCAAATTCAGCGAATATGTGTGTGCACTGAAATAAAAACCCAGTGTTTATACACAGCACTAACTTCCATGTAAATGGGAACACAAACAAGTGGTGCAGACCGCATCACACACCACTATCCTAGCCTTGGCAATGCATGTCAAAATTGGGGAGGCATTGAACGGAAAGTGCTTTTGTTTTAATCGAGATCAAATATCAATAATCTTTCTCCAGTGTTGATGACTTCACCTTTAACTATAAAATGCACTGTGCATGTGTTTTACATCTATATATTGTGTATGTACATGCTAGTAGTCTTCTCTTGCCTTCATGGTCTTTTAACATTATTACAGTATTAGTCCAAAAGACCCAGGTCAGGAACTCTAATACAAAGCTTACATGTATGTGGGGATGTATGGATAAGAACTATAATATTTGAAAAGAGAAAACATGTCACTATGAGGGTTGACAGAATCCGATATCAACTGACTCAACAGTCATACTATATGGAAACAGGGCATGACTATAGGAAACATCTCATTGAGGTGGGTTTCTCCCTAAAGACCTGAATATTATATGGGTTGAACAGTTGCACCAGGATGGCAGATCAGTGGAGGTGGGGGTTATAACAGAGAGAGATGAGAGTGTATATGTGCAGTGGTCCTCTGCAGGATTAGTGTAGAAATGCACTCTTTCATCAGTGGGTAATCCAGCGGGGGTAAGGTTTCTCTGAAATCAACTGGAGACCACAAACAGACCCAGATAAAAGCTGCAACTTCAGAGGGGATGTATGGATCTGCTTGTTTCACCGTCTGGACAAAGATCAGAACACCAATCAATTGTCACCTGAAAATACAACAACATAGCAACATAGCAACCATTAGATGTTCTTCAAGGAAAGCTCTTTTCCAACTGCTACCAGAGAGGGCAGCTAGATCCAGGCAGCTTTATCTACATATGATCTACAGACTGAATGGAAACTGGGTTGCGAAAATGATCTGAATCCTCTGTACATGGAAACAACATGGAAACATTATCCCCCTATTTGTTATCATATGTTTCAGAGATCAGATCACAGAAAATGGTATTCCATATTTTAGTTATTTATTGTTAATGTGCATGGTTAATAAATTGAATAATAATGATATTATTATTGCAGTGACATTTCTTAAAGGTATAGTCAACGAAATATCTCCTCCCAATCCACTATCCTGGCATTCTATATGCGTGCTTACAAAAAATAATCTGTTTCTTACAAAAAATGTACTTCTACACAGCCCTGGCTCCATAAATTGGAACACAAAGTGATGCAGAGTGCACACAGCAATAGACTTTGCATTGCGTTTCCAAATGTGGAGGATAAAGCTTCTGACGGATCACCGCTATGGCTCTCTGTTGGGGCTTCAACCACAGAAGACAAAAAATATGATGCTTTTACCTGTGTCGTACAAGCCTTAATAATAATGAGGCTGGCCTCCTTATTCTGGTCCATGGATGCTTATATGCAGGTAAGTCTTGACCCACATTTTGGAGGGACAACTGGTCTAGAAATGGTTTATATACCCTCTGTTTTAGTTGTCTGGCAGACAGACTCCCAACTCCGTTCATTCAGAGCTAAACAGCCGGTGGGCTGCAGAGGAGCCGTGGAGATCACTTGAAACGTGAGTCGCGTTCGATGGAAGCCAGATGGGGTGGATGGTTCTCCTACTGAGTTCTAACATGGATTCTGAAAGATATGTTTTGTTCCATAACCATAAAATGTAGATTTATTCTCCGTGATTAAACACCACGACTGGGAGGATCCTATGACCCTCTCCCCCTCCCTCTCTCTCTTTCTGACTCTTACGTTTGATATGAGGAAGAGAGGGCAGGGAGAACCACTGACCAACTCAGTGTGTATTCAAACTAATTATTTTCTACTAATGAATGTTCTACTGTGGCAACATCAGTACAATAGGCCATGAGTTTTACAATGTTCTGTTAGTAAAGCATGCATTGCCCTGAATCTTGGGTAGCATACTTGGTATACTTGGTGAATTTCTGTTGCCAATTGCCAAATCTAGCACATTTACTAATTCATAGCCTGGTGTAACCAGTCTCTCTCCATTGTGAATTGTTGGCATAGACCTCTTTTTAAATTTTTTTATATACTGTATATTGTAATTAATCATTTTATTTAACCTTTATTTAACCAATAAATCTATTTTTCAAGGGAGACCTGGCCAAGATGTCACACCGTTACAAAATATATAACATTTAGTTACATACATATATATATACAATTTAAATAAGCAAAGATTATAGTGCTGAACCAATTGCCGTTGCTACAACTGTTTTGATCGCCTCATCTAGCTCACGCTTGACTTAAACGTCAACTCACCAGCCCACCATAATTGGGCCACCAACAGGGCTTCCACACTATAATCTCAGCTAAATATATTGAGCTGAGAGCAACAGGCAGGCGGTGCCAGGCTAGCCAATTCATAGCCTGGTGAGGCCACCCTGATTGGTCGGTCTGGAAACCCTGAGAAATCCCCATCATGCCCAGCCAAAGAAACACCTGGGTTGACAGTCTAGTTCAGTAGATCACTTGACGATGACAGCAGGACTTGTCTGCGTTTGACAACTGGTAATTATTGTGATTGTTTCAAGGTGGTCCAATTGTCTGCCTGACAACTTTGACCATGACCTCTACCTGAAAAGTGACACTAAAACTGTGGCTCCTGGACCTGCACGGTCTCACCAGGATATTTAATTTGGGCCATGCACAACCTTTACTGCAACCCCCTTCTCACATCGATGAAGGTTGTACGCATCAGAGGTGACAATGCGCTTAATATTCACCCAGATGCTTTTCTGTTTTGCTGTGGGTGTCTGTCAGCACGTCTGAAGGCAGAGATACTCCGGAGGGCAGAGAACTCTCCAGCGTCAGCTATCAAATATTGCCATGGTGTGCCCGTCCTGCCACAGCATTGACCTTCGGCAGGGTCAACTGAGCGTCTTGTGAAGTGGTCAATGCATGAGTCAGCCATTTTCTTCGAGAGTATTTGTGTTTGTCCATAGCCACACTTTACACATATAACCGTCTGTAAGTGAACACACGTCTGTCAATTTCTGATTGACAGACGGAGGATTCTGGCTCGACCTGCGTGTCCAAGGGGTACAGTAAGCTTGGTACACTTTGTCTGCTGACAGACGTGCAGTTTAAGGGGGCTTAACATAGGTGATATTTGCCCTCTTCTATCCTGCCCCGTCCATTGTAATGCTAAGCAGGCAGCAGGTGCCTTTATGTCAGGGCCTTCGGGGAATGTGTTGAGTGAAGCACGGTGCAATAATGCTTTGGTGTGAGAGGGCAACGCTGGGGACCTCTGGCCTCGGGACTATGTGGTGCTGTCGGTCCAGAGCAAAACTAAATTGGCAATCTGGATGCAACGAGAGTCAAGCCGGTGTAACAGTACATGGAAACAACAGCCAGCCAATCAACACATTCCACTCACACACCCATTGCACCAATCACTGGACTTCACTGGTCTGTATAATTTCCTGTCTGGAAAGATTGCCCAGTTGTATTGCAGTGTTTTGTTAACTTATGACCTTTGTGGGCTTTATGTGGAGAACACACGGTCTTTTAATCCACAGACAGCACATATGACGGGCACATACCAGTAACTAAAATGAGAAGACACCTTTGTGACAGTTTCAGATACTGAAGACAAGATGTTCACATTCATGTAAGACCTATCCGCACGACATTAATCTTTATGTTACCAGTGGGATAATTAGTTACGCCAAACACTATTGCACACAGAAGTTTCTGTTGTGTGTTAAACATTGTGAATATTTGTTAAGTGGTGTAAACGATGACAAATGGGAATTTTACAGTAGTTTACCTTTTTCGGTTAAGCGTTTTTAGTTAGAATACAAACATACAAGTATCATGAATCACAGTAGACAGTTAAGAGATAAAACTGCCCGCCAATGTTGTAGAGTGTGGATGTGTATATGTGTACTGTATATGTGCGTGCGGGCGTGCGTGCGTGTGTGCGCGTGTGCGTGTGCGCGCATGTGCGTGTCAACATTAGGTCATATATTGGGATACAATATGAAGGCAGGCCACAACAACAAGCCTTCCCCAGTCGGCATGGAAACAGTTGCCCTATTACGGGCGTGCGTGTTATCGTGCAGACTTCCCGGCTAGGCACACTGCGTGGAGGTCTGGCCTTCGCCCACAACAACATCTCAAACGAACATCCTGTCACTCAAGACCTCAGCTCTCCACATCTGGCCTCTTGCTTTACGGTATATGAAAGAAACTAGCTGAGGTCAGTTGAGCACGAACAGATTATTATTATGGGGTGGGGCATCCACTCTATGTGCTTTTCATAGCAGGTGTTTGAGAATTAGCAGTTGCCTTCTGCTTTGCCCTCTCAGTCGTATTTTGTTTTGCATCCGTTAGCGTAAATAACAATGCCGGTCGTGCTTGGATGTGGTCAGGGTGGGTCACTCTTAATAAGGCGTCATGCATGCACCGCTGCTTGGTTTTGCAGACTGCGTCCTGTCCAGCTGTGGTCACAAGAACAAAAGGACAAGAGCCAGGCAAATTCTGACTCAGTCCCCGGCCTGAAGAGAGGGCATGATACGTGTACAGAGAAGATACACTGAGAGAAATTAATGTTTCAATTTTGGAATTCCCACGTACCTTTGTACCAGAAATAACCACTTGTACATACCCCATGATTACCACAAGTAGAGTACATATCATATCTCTGTGTACAATTCCTCCCATTTAAGGTCTAGTTGAGATAAAATATTTTCCTAACTTTCATTGGCAAGATAGATAAAAAATCCAATAAAAATAAAAACATTTAAAACACTGCATGCTGGTAAATAAACATGTACCTGGATCAGACAGTAAGTATAAAGTATTTTTCCCACCAATGTGAACCTTTAATCATCTACTACCATCTATGAAGTGCTTATAAGGCCCTCGCAGTGTGAGGTTCTGCTGGCATCACCAAAATGGCCGCCGGTCCCGGGGTGGCAGGTGGTCCTGGAGTTGACCTACACTCTCTGGTCCCAGGAAGCAGTTGACATGCTTGGCACAGCGCCAGTGTCAGACGCAGGCTGACGCAACGTGCAGCTGGCCATGCAGGCACATGATAGAGGACGTGGCAGTTGTGTGAGCAGAGGCTATTTAAGGCTGTCAGCTCACACCACAGGTACACCTTAGCTAACAGTGTACAGTTTAGCATGTGGGTTGAGCCGTTATTAGCCTATAGTCAATGCGCAAATGCTTTTTCCACAAGCAGTTCCGCTGTGCATGCTGTTGATAGCTGAATGAGGTAAGGCAATCATTTCTTAGCCCACTGCCATTCAGTAAAGGTCTTTCCATTGGCAGTAAAAAAGTATAACTTTTTTTTTATTTGTAGCATCTATTCAGATAAATACATTTTATTTGGCTACTTGAGTCTGATCAAAATGATTCAACCTGTGGTGCCATGCACACCTTTCCATTCAATTTGAGTTTTATAATCTTCTCTAGTGTGTTAAAGACACACACACACACACACACACACACACAGGGTCCTGGTTGATCGCGATGGCCACCTTGTTCTGCAGGATGGCGCGGGCGTCGTTGCTCAGGGTGCGCAGGTCGGTGGACATGATGAGCGGGGCGGCCAGGATGGCCCACAGAGCCATCTGGGAGCGGGCCTGCTCCAGGCTCAGGCCATAGTTCCCTATGATGAGCTGCCCGGGAGGGAGAGACGACAAGAGTCCTAGTAGTAGAAGTTGTGTTAAAGACATAATAATATATATACATACATACATACACACACACATATATATATATACCACAACCACAGAGATGTGGTTTAGTTCTGTCCATTTAAGCATAAGTAAGTGTTTTGTACAACTAATTGCTTATATAACAGGTAATTTGAGACAGTTAATTGGGCTGGATCTACGTGCCTGCAGTTGAGTCTCTAGTGTTTGTTCCATTATCCGACAATGGTTTTGCCAAGATGCTGAAAGGAACCGAGGTAACAGGCCACAGCCGGATACCCCAAGCTTACGTCAGCACCAAACACAACTTTTCTCCCCATGGAAATCACCTATAAAGCTTTAGCAAAACTGAACACACCATTAAAGGTATAGTCAGCGATTAGCGATACACTGTTGTCAAATTCAGAGAATATCTGCTCACAGTCCGCTATTGCTGCCCTTTCTGTGTGCCTGCTGAATAAATAATCAGGTGTTCCTATGCGGCCCTGACTCTGTAAATGGCAACACAAAGAAAGTGGTGCAGACCGCGCAACCCACAACGATATCCCAGCATTGGCAATGTGTGTCAAATAAGGACACGCATTTGATCGAGTTCAAATATCCAATAAGCTTTCTCCAGAATGATGGACTATACCTTTAAATGTATCAGAAATCATTACCATAACTTCTCTGTGGGTTATACAACGACCTTTGACCTTGTCCTGGTTGGTAGTACATCCTCTGCAGCTTATCCAATATCTCATCTGTCTTTAAAGTTCTCAGTGGGAGATCGTGAGGCCTACATGTAGGTGTGTGTGTGTGTGTGCGTGTGTGTGTGTGTGTGTGTGTGTGTGTGCACCGGCGCGAGCACAAGTCTTCTTTCATGTCGCCGCGGTGCACACGCTCACGCTGAGAGTCTGACCTTTGACCTGTGACCCTCGTCTCCGATATGGCGGGTCACTGGGGCTGGAGGGGACCCCCATCCAGGGAAGGAAGCGTTGCGGTATATCCAGGGCAGTAAGTCACAGTAATGGGGGGCGGACTTAGCCCAGAGCGCAAGGTCACCCGGGGTGATATGAGCTACAGCGGGATGTTTTGGATCGGATCTCCGTGATCCGGTGACTGACATTCAGCGGCGTCGGAAGGCATTCCAGCGTCCGCACAACGCATATAAGCACAAAAACAAACAAACTCTGTCACGCCATCTCCGGCAAAACAAGCCTCTCCAATTAGGCTGCAGTCTTTTCAGCTGACAATTAAGCTCTCGCAGTCCCCCAGCTGCTATGGCAAACACTGCACCCTGTAGGCTGCCAGAGGCATTGCAACTCGAGAGTTGGTTTGACTAAAATTATTGTCATGATAATAACCTCTGGTTTATAATTTTGGACTATATTTTAAATGCCAGATGGAAGAATCACATTATAGACCTACCACTCTACACTCCTTGATATTGTTTGTGGGGTCCTTCATCCAATTAGATGTTGTAAGACTTTTATTTAAATGTTATTTGTTATTTGAGACTGAAATCTTTTTATTTATTTTTTTTATTGGCAATATATACGTTTTTGGAGGATATCTTTTTTATTTCATTTATATATTATTTTTATTTATTTTATATTTTATTCAGTGATGCACAACCTTTTCAGTGTAATAAAGTTAATTGAGTGAACCCAAATATGTGAACCTTTTAATATTGTGGTTTTTAGTTGCTAATTGCTACTTTTTTTCTGATGGACTTCTGATGGAGGTTTTTGCATATGAACTTAAATTAATGCATGTATGCATCTGAATGTGCACAAGTGAATGCATACACATTTATGTGCATGTACATGTATTTGCCGAAGAAGACCAGTATGCACAAACATCTGCCTGTTTGTCCAATCAGGCCAGCTAAAATAATAGCAGGTTGACCAGACAGGCTCCAGGAATTCTAGTAAAACAGCAGAAACTCTCAAGAAAACACCCAAGTCCCATTTGTAGAACCATCTCCTGGACTGTTTGAACAGATGACTTCCTTTTTGGAGACTCTAAATAAGTGGCGGTGTCTCCAGCATTGCTGACAGCTGCTGTAAAACCTTTGCATCTCAAATGCCAAAGTCATTAACCAATAAGATCATTGGGTCCGGCAGGATTAAACAAAGTAGGATTAAAGTACCGAAGGTCAGTTAGTAGATGGAGTAAGGATGCAGGAGACCATTGGAGATTATGTGATTACAGTCACATGCTTTCTTCAATATCACCCCCTCCCTCTCTCTCTCTCTCTCTCTCTCTCTCTCTTTCTCTCTCTCTCTCAGTGCAACGCTGTTGTCTCTCGCCCCTGTGCTAGGTAAGAAATTAGGTAATGAGTAAGGTGACGTTTTAGAGGAAAGGCTGTGAACCTCACCACCACAGATCAGATCGGTTAGATGGTCATGTGACCTCTGAATGGCACACACACACACACACATCGCTGCATCAAAGCCTCTTTATGAGAGAAACAACAGGAATCGTTGCAGTGAATGGGATGACGACATGGCCGAACGATCTGTGTGAGCACAATGGCGACTTCAAAGTAGTTCAGTCTGCTGAGCAACAGCCCCATATCGGCCATGCTCGCCCCAGTAGCTTCCTGTGATGACAATTGGCCATTTCATCTGATCAGACGCGGTATGAGGAACTGTAGTCCATCACGTTGCAGAATGTGTGCGCGGGAAAGCATTATTGCCGCAGAACCACTTCTTTTTGTGTGGGCCATAGACCAACATGGTAACCATCTTTGATCCATGGCCCGCTAAGTGGTTTAAAACCACTGTTTTAAACTGGCAAGGCATCAGGCTGGGTTTGATGACCTCCAGTATGGATGAATGAATGGATGCTATACAGTATAGATGAATTAGCCAAGTGCTTATCAGAACCCCAGTGCTTTTATGCTAATTAGTTTTCTATCTATATCTTTATCGATACTCACAGACGAGGTCATGCAGTCCTCATCGTGTCAGTATCCGATCGATCAGTGCTGCTTCAGCATGTTTATCAACCGTCACTGTAGCTTGTGCGGCCATGACAACGACCTCTCCGCATCCACATGCATGGGAACACCTGTGCGACCTGTCTTTCAACCGTGAGCTGGCGGGGAGGGAGGGAGGGATGGAGTGGGGAGGGGGGTGTCGGGAACCCGTCCAGTGGAAACCCCCCTGTTGACGTCACTTCCTGCACGCTCAGAAGGCAGGAGGTTCATGGCAGAGCCGTGGACTGGCTGCAGACAAGCCATCAAGACCATCTCCGACCGGGGAACGCCAGCTTAGACACCTGGTGGTGGAACAAATTGCACTGGAGCCTCCTGCATATGATCACATGCAGGTGTCTGGCGCACGCATGTACTGTATTTTTTTACATTTTATTATACCTTCATTTAACCAGGAAAGACTTATTGAGATTAAGAAACTCATTTACAAAAGCGTCCTGGCCAAGACAGCAGCCACCAGCAGTTTCAAAACATAAAAACACAACATTTACAATGAGAGTATTAATAAGTATACAGCAATAAGTGTCACAGTCATCAGCATCATGGATTTAATATGTATCATTTAAAACATATACATCTAGACGTACCTATATCCAAGTCAGACAGTAAGACTTTATCTGCACAATACAGTAAGACTGGCAAACAACAGCATACATGCAGCAGAGAGAGTTGAAAAGAGGCTAGTACAACTGTCCTTTGCTTCATTCCTGTTCATAATTCTTCCGCTGAAAATAGTGGCGGGGCTTTTCAAGACTAGAGATGTTATTGTTTGGTTTATAATAATGTATGGACCTCGGGACAGTTTTATTACCTGAATTTATATGGCTGACAGCTTCCATTGTGTTTGATCTTGATATTTTATGAAATATATTTTAAAAGCTTCAAATGTTCCCTTGCATCTGCGCATTGTTCTTTAAGCGTCGACAGCCTGACTTCCTGTCAGGCACAAGACGCAACACACACAAACACAAATAATTGATGATAAAACCATAATTTTCTGGTTTTCTGCATGCATGTCAGTGTAACCTTTTAAGCCTTTAAAATTAAGCCTTTTAAAGCAACAGTGAACATTTGTTCAAACCTGGATTTCCCTCAATGAAAATCCCCTCATGATTCAACTGCATTGAAACTTCCTTTGACTTCCATTGTTTTGCGTTTGAAGATACAAGACACAGTATATTTCCATTCTGGATTAATAAATGATCCTAAACACTATATAACGCAATAATTAGATGTATCATACCAATTTAACTAACTTAATACATCTGAGAGATGCTGATTAGTAGTCATGTTAGAAGTACGTTTTTGAGAAAACATCTCTGCACCCATCTTGCTAACACCAGAATAAGAGAGCCATACCTGCACCTTCTATGGTAATGGTAAAACCTGCATGTAGCCTATACAGTTGTAAATCACATCAATTAAATTAGTGACACCACACGATTGGCTCTCTAGGTTAATGTTCGACCGCTATAAAGCAGACGATTGGACATTTTCCTGCAACCACCATATTTGCCTTTAAGACTTCTCCCATAGAGTTAAGAGTTGTATTCAGAATTCTTGGTTGTCATGGCGACCCACATACAGTAGAGAGCTCAGGAATAGAAGTGACAAAAAGTCTCTTGACATAGGACATCCTATTATAGTTATTATTTTTATTTTTATTATTACTGTATAAACTATGTGTATACATTCATAGATAGATATGATCTTAATTTAACTTAATATAACACTATAAAATGAAAATAAAGAGATTATTCACCCTGCGACATCCCCAAACACAGGCCTGCGACTCTTTGGTTGTCCTGTGGGTTCATACAGTGACTGATGTCCCCTGGCAACAGCGCAGTCCCACAATGCCCTCTGGCTGACCAGGCAGAGGGCATTGTGGGACAGATGTGAGCGGCCATGTGCCTGAGCTTGTGGGCAACCTCCAGAGAGCTGACCAAGGTCTCTTCACCCACAATGCACTCTGGGACTGTTATGAAACACTGTAGGCTAGTATTTCTCAAACTGAGAGTCACATAATGTTATCGTGCGGCACTAGATTCAATTTTTTAAATAAGGTGCACAAAAAATACAATATACATAACATGATACTGAAATGACATGCGTTAAAATTGTTAAAACAATCAGATGAAGGAAATATAAGAGAAATTACAACCAATCATTTTTGTTGCTATGTTAAAATGTCCATGGTTTAGCACCATGCTAATCTGGTGGAGGAAGCGCATATTCAAGTAGCAGTTTAGTTAATTGCCAACACTCCCTCGTACGCATACGAGGGCGCTGTATATCACCTTGTACCCACTAACTTTAGTGTAGGAATTACCAAGACTCCCTTGTACGCATACAAGGACGCTAAAGTATAATGTTAGCATCTTGTGTTCAATTTGTATTTGTTAATGCAGCAACCCCATTTCTGTTAAAAGATAATATAGAAAGTAAAAAATAGTTTGAACCTGTAAACTTACAGCAGGTTTTTCACTCCAAGCATGGCGACAACAGACTGTAACAAATAAACTGAATTATTTAAATGCTTATGTGATTTAATCACAAATCAAAACGTATTCTTCTCGTATATAGAGAGTAAGGGCAAACTGTAGCCTATATTTCTCATCTACTCTGTCCCTTAAGACAAGTTTACCAGTGCCCCAAGATATAATATTAACCTTACAACAATTACAAAGTATACAGGGTTACTCGGCTACAAGCTCTGCTCTAAACCAGATTACACTGCATTTTACATAATATTATCCCATCTGTTACCCAACACACTTGACCTTATCTATCATGACCTTAGAGTGCTAAAGGTAGAGGCTAATCTGATTAAGTCTACACTATGCTAGAGGCAGAGAAAGAGATCTTTTGAATAGTTTGAGTTCCTATTGGTCTACACTGCCCCACAGTGGTGATTGCCTGTACTACAATAGCATTTACTATATGCAATTCATTGAAAACAACACTGATGATGAAAATACATTACATTTATTATTGGGAAAAGATAACAAAAAGTATTACTTAACAGTAATCTAAACAGCATACAGTGTCATTTAAACATTTAGTTGAAGTGGTAAATCATAATCATAAATTAACAAAATAAAACTACTGTAAACTCAAATGTTACTATTGAAAGCTCCTTCATAGCAAATCACGTGGTGCACCGTGCGCTTTGTGCAGCGGAAACATTCTCTGGTTCTTATGACGGTAAGGGGCGCTGCCCGTGCCTTCTGGTCGTTGCCAGTGCTGCGATTTCTGCGGAGAAACGCGCCACATGACCACACCGGAAGGGTTGACGGAGACCGTAAACACCGTTGAATTAGTCAAGCCCATCACCGTCTTCCCAGAGAAGACATCGTAGGCCTGGATGGGAACAGTCATAATGGAACTCAATGGAATGTCATCTCGTCAAGCTGTTGTAACATCAGGTACGGTTTTGAGCTAGATAAAATAAAAAACAACCAATAAACCTACAGCCGCCCACCACCCCCGTTTATCTGCAAATTGTAATTGTGCGACAAGGCAAGGCACAGTATATTCGACAGGGAAAGGTAGGCCACGATTGGTCGGAAATCCCCAGGCAGCTGGAAAAATTAAATCTAAATGTATTTTTTCAAATGTAAAATCAATACTGACCTGGTAGACACCTGGAGGGTAGCGTAGTTTGGCCAGGGAGGTGTGGTAGAGGTAAGGCATGTCCTGCCTACGGCTAAGGAAGACCAGGGCGCTAGCATCGTTAGCCAGAGGCCTCCAGTACACCTCAATACGACTCTTCTCCTGAACACACACACAGTGAGCCACAGGAGGCAGTCAGTCTGTCATCGCAGCAGGTTTACCACTTCGCTTGACCCATACAAACACCCAAAGTAACTGCTTCAGAGCTCACAACCCATACAAACACCCAAAGTAACTGCTTCAGAGCTCACAACCCATACAAACACCCAAAATAACTGCTTCAGAGCTCACAACCCATAGAAACACCCAAAATAACTGCTTCAGAGCTCACAACCCATAGAAACACCCAAAGTAACTGCTTCAGAGCTCACAACCCATAGAAACACCCAAAATAACTGCTTCAGAGCTCACAACCCATAGAAACACCCAAAATAACTGCTTCAGAGCTCACAACTTGCTCAATATTAATAACATACAAATGGAACAAAATGTGGTAAAAAGTGGTAAAATTCAATAAACATTTCAGTAAAAACTTAAGTAATAAATAAGTAATAGACCTTAATAAGTCTAAGGAAAGTCAAGTATTTATACAAGTAGGCTTGTATAGCACTAACTGCAATATTAATAATAACAACAATAATGCTGTTATTATTATTATATAATTTATAAATGTTTGACACCCCGGCAATTATCTTACGACCCCCAGTGGGGGTCGTAACACACACACACACACACACACAGCACCCCCCTCCCTCACCTGAAGCAGCCGTGTGCCCTGCACACCCCTGGGGTCCTGGTTGATCGCGATGGCCACCTTGTTCTGCAGGATGGCGCGGGCGTCGTTGCTCAGGGTGCGCAGGTCGGTGGACATGATGAGCGGGGCGGCCAGGATGGCCCACAGAGCCATCTGGGAGCGGGCCTGCTCCAGGCTCAGGCCATAGTTCCCTATGATGAGCTGCCCGGGAGGGAGAGACGACAAGAGTCCTTATTATAGGCAAGTCTGGTCACTCAGCGGTCACCTTGGAAACGCCTCCGTTAGCAGGATGATCAATCAATTGTATTGAGGAATGGCGGGCGAGCCTCCAACTGCCAAATTTGCCGTTTCAGAATTGTCCCGTGGAGCTCCATTCAATATTCTCTAAGTGGCATGTCTCTTCTGTAGTGTATCTCTAGAGACGCAGAGCAGCGTGACTCTCAGTAACAATAACAATATCACGTTACTCAGTAGTCCATTAGGGAGGACATATAATTAACCTCACGAGACCACCCTGGTGTTGTGATCTCCTATTTCATCTTGCCATGAGTATCAGCCTGGAACCCCTCAGTCCAAAGGCATTTGTCATAAAATGTGGTGCATATATATTTCAATAAAACGTCCTTATACGACTGGACTACCTATCAGTATCTCACCCAATAAGTATTTTGAAAATCAGTCAAAGCACTGGTGGAAACTGAAACTTACAACGCGGTACGCTAATGTCTCCATCTTGGGAAAATCTTCAGCTAGCCAAAGATTGGCATGCTAAATGGCCAACAAACACTTTTGCTACGAGTGGTTCCACACTAATACGCACAGCAAAATTATAGAGGCAAATTAAAATTAAGAAATAAAAAGAAAATGCATTTTTGCTATTATGTCCTAGCCTCGTGAGACTACCCGATCTCGAGGCTATGACATAATATTTATTTTTATTTATTTGACTTCAAATATAGTTTGTCTTTAGTGTCTGTAGAAGTATGAACACGCATTTTGCCATTCACTGCTGTGACCAATAAAAATCTGAAATCTTGTTTGATCGCACAATATTATAACTTCTGTTGAGAGCCTAAAACTGCCCAGCATGTATTAGATCTAGATGCATCTCTGCTCCAACACACCTGATTCAAATGAATGGGTCGTTAGAAGCCTGAAAATTACCCATTAATGTGAATCAGGTGTGCTGGAGCAGTCAAATTAAAAACAGTCGTTCAAGATGGGGCATTCTGTAATGGTGTCCTATTAATAACACAATTGCTGCACAGTAAATATAATATTTACTCCCCGACACACTGAGGCTAATAATGTTAACATTAAAAGGGAAAATGCACATTTTATAATTACTTTCAGCACAAACTACACACAAAACGCTTGGAGCTCTGGGAAAGTGGGCGTGTGTAATGTATTTTGCCATGTAAGATAGACTATTAGGATATTCTGGTGATCGTTTTGAATGGCCAAATGATGCGTCACAAGGAATTGTGGGACGGCATTATCTTCTTTGCTTACGTGAAGGATGATCTAGTGTACCCTATGCTAATGGAAGCATTGAAGCACCTTTCCTTAGCAATAATATTATTTGAACAGCTCTTATCATGGCTGCGACCTAGATACGTGTCATTCGCTCAGTTAGGACGATTCCTAAGCGAAAAAGACTATTTGAAGGCAACCGAGGATTGAAGAGCCCGGACGCTCAGCCTCAAAGGACCGTCCTGATCATGCCAGCTCCACGTTCAGTTTCCTTCCATTCATAACCCTCTGAGCCTGGCCGGAAAATAACCGGACCAATCCGCCTCAAGGTTACAGTAGTGTAGCTTGATGACGGGCGCAGTCATTGTGTCGCTAGGCGACCGTAATAAAAGCCCTGCGCACCATGTCCGGATCGTTCCAATGTCCGGGACCGGCTGCAGGCCGCAGATCATCCTGGTTGCTGAAGAACCAGTCGACGATTCCCTCGACGCTGTCCCACGAATCCTGGATGTCGTAGTAGTTCCTCCACACGTTGCAGATGTCACTCAATAAGCTGTAGTTCACCTTAAGTGGACACACATAATTACATGTGGAATTAGTTACTGGAGCGGTGACTTCATTTCTCCCTCCATGTCATTGCATTAATAATCTTGTTCTACATTATAAAGCATGATTATAGTACAATAGAGCAGTGGTTCTCAAACTGGGGGTCGGGCTGTTATTCCTAATCTCTCTGGCACTGTTATATAGTCTCTGGCACTGTTATATTGGGGGGGTCGCGAGCTGAAATGTTTGAGAACCCCTGCAATAGATCAGTGTGGCCAGCTGTCACGCTTCTGGCGTGTGTCACACGCTTTCATGTCCCCTCTCACGCTACTGTAGATTAGAATGGGGGGGGGGTGGGGGGTGCTCCATTGACTTCAATGCATTTCAGGCCAGCTGTTAGTTTTTTGTCAATATTACAGACTCCCACGCCAAGTCAGCCTTCAACGTTGGCAACACTGCAGCAGATGCACATTTGAACTTTAACCCCCACCCCCACCTTTCCCACACACACACATACACACACACACGCTCCCCATTTAGCACCCTGTAAACACTGCTAAGCAGAACACTCACATTTGGTGGCAGACCACCAGCATAGGCAGGCCAGCTACAAGAGTAAGCAATGGGTCTGCCTGTTGCATTCAAGGCCTTGGACATGAGAGGGTAACCTGTGGAACAGCACAGAACGGCGTTTCCTCCCGATTACAGCACAGCAAATAGCAAGCAAGCAACGCTTATTTACACAGCACTTAAAAAATACAAAAAGCTTTGAAAACAGGACTATGAGATAATGCTCTCACCTAACATGTGCATCACGGGGTCTGAGTAGCAGCCGTCCAGCTTCAGGTAGTCCACTCCCCAGTCGGCGAAGGTCTGGGCGTCGAGGGTGACGTCCTCCAGCGTGGTGCCGGGGTAGTTCATGCACGTGCGTGTGCCCATGTCGGCGTAGATGCCCAGTTTCAGGCCACGGTCGTGCACGTACCTGGCCAGCTTGGCGATGCCCCCTGGGAACCTGCAGAGCCCACAACAACAAATCACCGTAACATATGGGGCCCCCCTTTTGTCCGGAACACCCACACGATAACAAAAATATTTGTTGTGTGTGCACACACACTCACCATAGTTATTTGAACTTCCAGTCCAGCTGGCATGTAAAACCACACACACACCTACAGTAGCTGTAGTCCAGCTGTGCAGGCAGCAAGTATGCCTGTCCTGTTGGATCAACTAAGTAGGCTATTGCCATCTTACTCACAAATCACAATGATTCACGACAAGACAATGTTCACTGAAAATCACCCAAGGTGATAGTACACCAGTAATTCTGAAACATGCCTGAAGATACAACAACGCCATCACACAAAACAGCTGAGTGCAGGTTGCAATAGGTCAGTAAGTGAGCTGGGCAACTTAACACACTGCAAAAGCCAACATACTGCACTTGACCAACTAAAGCTCACAGGCCTGTATCATGCAGCAGCACACCATGCTTATGCAATACGCGTTATGCAAACGGAAAATATAATATAATTATCTGGTCACACAATCAGACCAGATTATGAGCCTACTCAATTCACAGATAGCATAACAGCACTTACATTTAGAACTTCTTCTTCCTAGATTTTCCCTTCGCAAATCAAGCCAACGAGCCTGAGATGGCGTTACCATGTTCTGTTTGCTGACCTTTAGTCTTTTAGTCTTTGCTCAAGTTAGCTACCGTTAGCTGAGGCTGAACATACTGTACTAGTAGCAGACGGCTCTGCATTTGTAGCTTTTTTGAATAAGATACTTATTATTATTGTATTTTTTTTCTCCCATCACTGAGGGCCCCTCTGTGTCCAAGGGCCCCTGGGCACATGAGACGAACCTGATGGGGTCTGCCTGCAGGCTCCCGTTTTTATCTCTGGTCTTGGACATCCAGCAGTCGTCTATCATGACGTACTCGTAGCCCAGCTCTCTCCAGCCGTCTTCGGCCAGACGGTCAGCCATGTCTCTGAACAGACCCTCGCTGAGAGGGAAGGGAGGGAGGGATGATGGAGGGGAGCCAGAGAGAAACACTTTTTGATCCCGTGTTTTGTTTTCACACTGATTGTCATCGTTAAAGGAAAGCTCCACAATTTGTTTCTATCTTTCCTAAAGCCGTTGTCTACACAATACACACACACACATAACCATAGCAACAACTAACAACAACAGTACATTTCACCTGATGCAAGTTTCCATACTGTAATATACAGCTATATAATGTAAACACATCTATATAATAACAACATGTGCCTTACCTCTCTACATAATGCACTACACACACATAACAATACCAACACATTACCTGATGCAATTCTTGGAGTCATTCTGGCAGTCCACATCGCAGCGAAATCGCTCCCAGGCCATCCAGCCCATGGGCGGGGTAATGAGCAGGCCGTTGTCCAGGGCCAGGCCGACAGAGAACAGGGCCAGCACCACTGTCACGCTCCACAGCGCCATCTGGTGGCACAGTAAGCACTGTGAGGGGATGAAGGACCTGGAAGACCTACTGTGTGACTGTGCTCAAGACTCCAGACTTCTTCAGCACACACACAGAATGGGCGGCTAGCAGGTCGCGAGGAGATATTCGCTGAATTTGACCAAAAGTCAAATCTGACTAAATAATTACTTTGTAAACCTTTAAGTCTTGTAAAAAATATATAATCTTCCTTTGCTTTATCTTATTCGTGAAGCACTTTGAATTGCCACTGTGTTTGAAATGTGCTTTTCTAAGTTACATGACGTATTTAAAATGACATTTTTTGGATTTAGAAATCGTAAAAACCATGCTTAAAGCTTGAGAAAAGGCATGTGTCCTTCCCGTTTGACAGATATCACATACCAATGTCATGCATCATTCACACAGTAAAGAAAAATACAGTAACCATATTGGAATTAAATGAAATTTACATGAAATAAAAATGAAACATTCTACTGTATGCATGGAATTATATTTAAATGCTCTCTCTCTCTCTAACAACATTGTATTTAAGACAACCGCACACCATCAGATACAACCACCTGCTCTGAAAACATTGACATACCATGCCTGGCCTATAGAAACAGAATGCGGGCTGCAGTAAGAGCTGTGTGGAGCTGGTGCACATGATCATCTTATGATCACATCACATGATCTGAGGCTACCTGACAGGTTTCATGTGGTTGCTGAGAAGTATGTATAATATTATCTAATAATCATTATTTATATAACACCTTTCACACATGAGTTGCAACTCAAAGTGCTTTACAATTAAATAAATTAGAAAAACAAAAAGGATTGCATTGCCAAATGTAACTAAATAAACAATACAACTAAATATAATAATAATAATAATAATAATAATAGGAAACAAAATATTACATAGTTCATGATAAAAGCCATAATATAAAAGGTAAAAATTATATAATTATTCCCTAAAGGCAGATTTCTTTTATCCCTGTAAATAGCTTGTCCCTTCTCAGTGAACTTTGCAGAATTCAACTTTGCAAGTTCATTTCTTACCTGTTTGTGTAATTCATAACTACCTATTTATTCAATTAATAACATCTAAGAATATTTTTCTTACCTGTAAACACCGACTGCAGAGGAATGATCTGCTGTAGCTCTATGTCATTGCTGTTAGTAGCTTGTAAATGTTCTCTTCCTGGTTTTATGATTTCTGAACACAGCTCTTAACCACTTCCAGGTAGGGAAGCCTGGCGCCCATGTGATGCTGTCTGCTAGTCACATGACCAAGGGCACGCAAAAGTGCTGTAAACCTTTCTCTTTTATGGTTCGTAAAAAAGATCAACAGACATGTTGTAGGTCGCCTTATGGGGAGAGCGAATAAATATAGTAAAGACAGTAATATTAAATAATTATTTTATTCACTGGAAACAGTTAGGCTATATTGATGTAGGTTTACAGTATCTCTGTATGCTAGCTAGGCTACATTATAAGCATGTGACGCACATTATAACTTGAATGAGGGCTTCACTTTGAAAGCCACTATTAGGCTAATATAACATATAGGCAAGCCATCCAGCTACTTCCAAGGCCTTTAACATGAGAGTAGTATCCAGAACATGGCATTTCCGTAGATAAACCCCCAATTACAGCACAGAAAATGGTATAGATTTGCAAATCCCTTTTCACACCAGCCATCCACCCAGTTGATTGATGGGTTAGTTGACATTGTTATAGGTGGTTGGTCCATATTAATGTAAATATTTAAGGGTGTGGTATTGTTAAATAGCAACCTCTCGAGTTTATAATGTTAAAAAAAAAAAAGTTAGTTCAGTACTTGAAATAATTTGCATGTACTGTACAACACTGAGTACAGTAATGCTGTTATTTCATTTATTTCTACCATGTATACAACAAGGATACAAACATACAACAATATATTTTGCTGTCAGAGACATACCCCCTCTGATGGGCTGTCAGAATGTTAAAAAAAAACAACAGATGACAAGAGAACATATCAAAAACACCACAAAGAAAATATGCATTTCTTGATACATAATGTTCTCACATTCTTTTTCTCCTTTGCTACTGACAGACGTCAGACAAAGTTTGTTGACAACGCTGGTCATCGTAGAAGAGACGTTTGTTGACAACGCCGGTCGTCTGAGATAAGACATTTACATGCTGGGGGTGTCCAGATTATATGTAGGGTGTCTAGGGTCCCTGAGCTGGGATAGGGGTGAAGGTATCTATGGGTCCCAAAGCTAGTGGGAGGGTGTCGAGGTTTCTTGTGTAGGGATGAGGGGGTGTCTATGGGTCCTAAAGCTAAGATGGGGGAAGTGTCTATGGGTCTCAGAGTTAAGATGGGGGAGGTGTCTATGGGTCCTAAAGCTAAGATGGGGGGTGTCTATGGGTCTCAGAGCTAGGGGAAGTCCGAGTGTCTCCTCACAGCGGGTTGGTCATGGCGAACACGTACGCCAGGGGAACCTGCAGGCCGATGTTTACCAGGTGCCCTTGGCCCACGACGAGTGCCCCAGCCACCATCCCCAGCAGGGTGCCCAGGGTGCCCGCCCATGACGACCAGCCAGTCGCCATGGCCGCGGCTCCCCCGACGGACACCCCCGCTGCCCCCACCGCACCCAGCAGCACCCCGGCCCGGCCCCCGTCGCCCAGCAACTCCCCCGCCGCCACCTCCGCCAGCGCCAGGAGGACGGCGGCCGCGGCTGCGGCGCCCGCCACCACCTTGACCTCGCCGGCGCCCCGGCGCACCAGCGGGCCGCCAACCGACGCCCCGAAGCCCAGCTGGCAGAGACGCGCCACGAAGAAGGAGGCGCCCATCGCCTCCAGCACCACACCGCGCTCAGCAATGCCACCACCACCGGCATCGCCGCCCTCATGGGCCTCCGCCGCCCCCTGCTGGCCGACGTGCAGCGCGAGCATGGCGATGACGAATGTGGCCAGCAGGCCCATGCAGCCCGCCAGCATCCAGAACTTGAAGCGAGGCGCCCGCAGCAGCCAGAACGACAGCAGCGCGACAGACGCCACCAGCGCGGGCAGCGCCGCCCGGTGGCTGCCGTAGCCCCACGCGCCCAGCGCCCACATCGCCACGGCGATCGCCGTCGCGGGCGCGCTGGAGAACGCCAGGACGTCCAGGTACTTGAGGACGGCGGCGTTCACCCAGTCCTGCAGGGAGCGCTGCTCGAGCTCCTCCTCCTCCTCACGCTCGGCACGCGCCCGCTCTGCCCGCACCCGCCGCCGCTCCCGCTCCCAGGCGTCACGGAGCTCCTCCTTTCCCCCTCCCCCTCCCTCCAACTCCAGGATTCTCTCCTCCATCTGGACGGTCACCCGCTCCCTTTCCCGCGCCTCCCGCTCCTCCCTCTCGCGGGCGGCCGCTGCCGACCCTTGCCGCCGGCACGCCTCCCCCTGTTGCCAGGCGACCCTCAGCAGGAAGCGGAGGGCGGGCTTGGTGACAGCGAAGGCGCCCAGCACCCACAGAAGCCCCGCGCCACCCAGCGCACCCACTGTCCACTCCACGGCAACCCCCGCGGTGGCGCCGCTGAGCGTGGCCCCCAGGGCCCCCGCCAGGCCGGCCGACGCCCACAGTCCCGTCGGCTGCGTCTGGGAGCCGCCTCCCGCCACCAGCATTGCCGAGGCAACCGCGGCAGCCATGACGACCCCGGCCACCACGGAGGTCATGGCGGCGGTGAGCGCCGTGGCCCCCAGCAGGGTGCCCAGGCCCAGGGGCCCCACGGTCCTCAGCTCGGCCAGCATGGGCTCCAGCGAGCCTTCAGCCGTCATCGCCGATAGAGCTTGGTCCACGGGGTTCTCTGTCGCCCCCAGCAGGCAGCCTGCCACGGCTCCCAGGGCCAGACCCAAGGCCGCCTCCACCAACGGAGTCCGGGCTCCTGGACCAGACACACACACACACACACACACACACACACACACACACACAGGAGGCACGCGTGCTCATGTTAACTGCTGCTACGGGAGTGTGTGAGTGAATGAGCAAGTTAGATAGAGTGAGTGAGTGAGTGAGTGACTGATCCATCCTCTCACACAGAGGTTGAGTTATTTTATGGTTTTCCAGCTTGTTTAGTAATGCAATAGTAGTAGGCATGAACAATCTGCAAGACTGACTTTCTGCCACTAGATGGCACCCTAAGCACACCAGCATCTAAGACCAAAACAAATGCTCTGTGGGCCACACACACACACACACAAGCACACACACACATAGGCAGGCATGGATGCATTGATATGAAAGTGAACTGATATGCTCGGATTACAACACACACACATACACACACAAACCTTTTAGCTATAGCTCTTTGTCACTTTGCTCTCGTTGCAACTATATAATTGCTAATTGATCTAATTCTAATTCACTTTTAGCAAGAGTATACAGAGGTTAGGCGTGTGCTTCCACGGATGCCAAATCCTGCAATGTTTGGACCCATAACACCCAGACTATATCCTGCCTACAACTAGCATATCCTGCCCATCATTTTACTACTGTATTTCAAGCACTGCAATGCCAACCAAAATATTTGCATGTTGGATAATACCCCTGGTGACCTTGACCAAGGTGCTTGCATTCGAACTGTAAGATTTGTCAAATGCAGTAGGCTTAGCAAAAACTAGGATAACCTAACTTTATTTGTAGCCTAGAAAGTCAGGTTGTTCTTTTTTTTTATTCTTCTGGGTGGATATTTGTGAGGTTTTGATTATTATGGGATGTGTACATATTTATAGCCTACAGCAGGGGTGGCCAACCCTGGTCCTGGAGAGCCGCAGCCCTGCATGTTTTAGATGTCTCCCTGCTCCAACACACCTGA
>JAODUH010002626.1:0-11902 GCA_027564835.1 Typhlichthys subterraneus | reverse complement strand
TAGAGCCGCTACTCCTTCGCGTCGAAAGGAGCCAGTTGAGGTGGTACGGGCATCTGGTAAGGATGCCCCCTGGGCGCTTCCCCTTGGGAGGTGTTACAGGCACGTCCAGCTGGGAGGAGGCCTCGGGAAAGACCCATATGGAAATGTCTTTACATGAATGGGGAAAAAGTGTGGAAGAAATAAAATGTACCGTATGTGACCATGTCACGCAAATCTACTTCAGCAGATATTTTATGATAGGTCAAACCTGATAATGTAGGCCTAATATTCTTTCCTTGGTCAAAAACAAGCCCTTCAAACATAATACTATAGAGATTAACATACATCCATCCATCCTGCCATCTTCTCCCGCTTATCCGGAGTCGGATCGCGGGGGCAGCACCCTGTACCGCACAGCATTGAGATTGCCTGCAATGTCGACAAGCTCAGTCCGATAATGATGTGATATACCGCCCCAGACCATGAGGCCTACAAGACCTCAGTACAGCCTCTCTCAGCCTCCCTCCATCAGTCAGAGCACTGATGGAGGGATTGTGTGTTCCTGGTGTGATCCGGTTGGTTGTTGTGGCCATTCTGTACCTGTCCCGCAGGTGTGATATTCGGACGTACCGATCCTGTGCAGGCGTTGTTACATGCGGTCTTCCACTGCGAGGATGATCAGCTGTCCTAGGCGTCTCACAGTGCGGACATGGCAATTTATTGTCCTGGCCACATCAGCACTCCGCATGCCTAATGCACGTTCACGCAGATGAGCTGGGACCATGGGCATCTTTCTTTCTGTGTTTTTCAGTCAGTAGAAAAGTCTCTTTAGTGTCCTATGCTTTTAGAACTGTGACCTTAAATGCCTACGACCCTTTCCACAGGTGCATGTTAATTGATTATGGTTAATTGAACATGCATGGAAAACATTGTTTAAACCCTTTACAATAAAGATCTGTAAAGTTATTTGGATTTTAAAATTATTTTTGAAATACAGTCCTGAAAAAGGGACGTTTTATTTTTTTGTATTATGTGTTCTTGTGTTTTTATGTCTGGAACTGATATTTATGCTACTATCTTGGACAGGACTCTTTTGTAAAAGAGATTTTTAATCTCAATAAGACTTATCCTGGCTAAATAACGGTTAATAAATAAAATAAACAAACAATTATTTAAAACATTTATTGACACATTGCTGAGGAAGAAAACAAACCTAATTATGTTTTAGAGATCAGGAATGTTTTGAAAACGTCAATGACTACAATTCCCCTTCAACTCTGTTTGAAAGTTAGTCATGGCATGGAGGAATCAAAATATATTTATAAAAAATAATATATATATAACAAATATTTAATATTTACCATCCTTTACATGATAAAAAACAAGAATAGGTGTTTATCTTTTATTTATTTATTTTTTTTGCATTTTAAAAAACCAACAGTTTTGTGATATTATCATAATTATAGTTAAGAGGGTGCCAATTTTAGAGACATAACACTTTATAATAGCAGAAATGCTTTATAAGCCATTATATGAAAGTAGTGGAGAAACGGTCAAATGATCCTTGGGGTTCTAAGGGGTTAAACTATGCAAATATTATTCATTGGGTAATATGAAAGGAAATGAAAAGTGGTTACATTAAAAACAAATGTAAGACTTCCTTTGTTGATTTAAATAAAAATATATAAATGTTTCTCTTCATTTGCCTCCCTTTCCTATAGGTTCTGCCTGTGGCTCTGTGTAAGCTTGGGCCTTTCACTTGCAAGCATGTGGCTCTGCCCTGGGACACGGTCAGGGATACCTTGGATCAGATGGCCCAGGCTGCAGCACACCATGTGCACAGAGAACACTTCCACATCTTGTGGGATTCTTTACAGGTTAGGGGAAGACATACAGTTCACTCTTTGGACCTTAAATGAGACATTCCATGAAACTGAATATTTAGGGCCTGAGTTACACACTGTGAAGACACTATTGAAACCCTAGTGATTAAGGGCCTAGCTACGAAGTGGCGAAGCTCTTATTGTTGTTGTATGTTTTCATGTCATTGAAGTCAATGGAAACCCCTAGAACCGTGTGGTAAAAAGTTATGAATTTTGGCACACATGTAGGGTAGGGTCTCACCATCTCTGACACTTATTTTGATGGAGTCGACTCAAAAGGTCAGACATTGGCCTATTTTTTACTTGCATATCTGCCCATAACTTTTGCCTCGTGCGATGCAAATGTATAAACCTTCTATCGCCATTTATTAGTTATTGGTTATATCTATAATACGTTTCACGATACGATTTTCTCACAATTGTATTTCTTTTTACAATATTAGATTCAAGACAAATTATAAATGGAAAAAGTGTTTTATTTTTTCTCACTCAGACAAAAGCTTCACGCTGCTCTTTTACTATGTGAGGCAGAGCCCGGAATCTGGGGTCCAATGCAGTGCATTTCAGCAGGTGGTTGTACTCTGAAGTGTATCTACCTGAAAGGTTGTCCAGTATAGCTCTTTAATGTTGCTCACAGTGAGGGAGTCATCCTCGTTGGATGCCATGTTATGCTCAATCATATGCTTTCAGGGCACAATGAGAGACACCGTTGCATGTTTTTCATCACACAGCACAGTGGTGGCCGTTTGGCTTAAGAAGCCTCACCATGTTCTCTGCATACCGGATGTCTGAGCCATCCAAAGTATCAATGTCACGAACATTTCGTTGCACGTCGTTGCTCAGGAGAGTGGCTGTCACAGCCGTTTGCTGTTCTAGCGATAGCGTTCGGTCATGGCCAGACTACTATTACAGCGCGTAGCGACATCGATTATTAATTTGTGCGCTGGAAGCTCCAGTAGTAGTTCAAAGTGTGTGCAAAACGTTTGACATGGGGGGGGGGGGGGGGGATAGCCCAGCCTCTCCGACTGCAACTTCCATATTCCTCACGTTGTCTGTGACAACAGCGATTCCATGGTTGGCCTTTTGAAGCCCCCATTCACTCACAGCGGATTTTAAAATGTTGGCAATATTAGCCCCAGTGTGTGTTTCGAACAGAGGACGAGTTTGGAGAACAACATTAACTATCTCCCACTTACTGCTTATCACATGGGCTGTGATTGTAACATAACTCTGCCCTAAACGTCCAGCTGTCGGTTGTAATTGATACGCTATCTGCTTTTCTGAGGGTCTCAACTGCCATATATTTTGTTTCCCTGTAAAGCGCAGGCATGACAGTTTGGCTAAAGTGGGGGCGTGATGGGATTGTGCATCTGGGGTCTGTGTTGATCAGTAGCCGAAACCCTTCATTTTCGACGACAGAAAACGTCCTCATATCTTTCGCCATGAAAACAGCAATGCACCTTATGATCTCCGTGGCTCTCGCACTCCTTGTCGCCAGAGGGGCTGCAAATCCGCCGATCAGTGTGGTTTGGCCTATTAATAGCTTCTTACGTGCAGGCGGAGGTGACTGGAGCTTCTCTCTATGGTGATGGTTAATATGCTGCATCATGTTTGCTATTCGTGTATATTAACATCTTCTTGCAGTATTTGCACACCGTTTTTGTTTTGTCTGTTACCGCCTTGCCGCTTTCATTTTTATTCTTCGAAAAACCAAAATGCATTAACATCTGCACTTCCTGCCGCTATGCTTGGCAATGCTTGCAACTGTTATAGACAACTAACTTGCTGCCTGTAAAATGAGGTCTACAGCTCAGCGCCACTGCTGTTAAAAACATGTATCGCGATTGGTTTCACATCTCCACCGGCTTGAATTATCACATATTTTCATTGATTTTCAACCAGCTCCCGGTGCATCGTTACATCCCTAGTTGCATCAGATCTGTACAGACTAAGCGGCATGTTATATAATTGCTGTATACAATAATTTTAACATGAATGTAGCAGCAAACAACTATTTATATGTAAGATATAGTATATCAAATTCGATCCCTGAGCAGAGAATGACATCATATCCCAGCTCCTCTGTTTTGATTGCTGGTCCAGCTACCTGGACATGTTAGTGTGTGTGTGTGTGTGTGTGTGTGTGTGTGTGTGTGACTCACAAAGCATGCTGGAAGCTAAGGAACTGAAATTGATAGACTATACACAAACTTTATTAAAATGTTTACCAAATCTGTAAACCTACCTTTTGATAACTGGTACACTACCATAGCTGTACTATTCTATTGTCAGAGACAGTCAGCAATGGCGTATCAAGACGTGCCCAACAATAACTACATAAGATATAACTTCATTGTTTGTGAAAATAAATATTTTCCTATATTTTTAGCGACAGCAGAAATGAAACGCAACCGCTATCCGCTATTCCTGGATTTTGCGAGGCAGCAGTCAGAGTAGAAAAGTCATGGAAAGTATGGATGTCACGAGAACTGATACTTCGGTACCAAGCGGATGCCAAAATTCTGAAAACAAACGGTATTCGTTTTAGTACAGTACCGTAGGTACCGGATATACAACCAGGACGTGTATGGTACCATGGAAGTGTAGCTGCAGCTCTGCCTCCACAAAAAAAACATCAAGGCTACTTTGCGTTCCAGGCGGACTATCAGGGACTACTACATTCACAAAAAACAGTACCGTAAACTATGCAAACGGTGCCTTTGAACTTTCCAGCCAAAGTTTACATCTTACTGGTTGAGTAAAAAGTAAACAGTTACACAGTTCCGCTATTGTCATGACATCGATGGTTCGTTGATAAACATAATTGCCTGGCGAAAGCGAAACAAAATCAGCCTTGAAGCGAATAAAAAATGTAGGATACGTTGCATATTTGCGTTGCAAACATTCACGTGTGTATGCTGTAATTTACTACAATGTGTTTTAACCAACGCTTTTTCGCCTCGCGCTTGTCGATACCGTCGGAGCACCGGGGTCTCTGTGAATACCTGCCCTTGGAGCGCAGATACAGAGTCACGGAGGTCCCGGTGGTACTTCCTCGGAGCCAACTCACTGGTATTGGTATCGACTACTAGATTTCTGGTATCGTGACATTCCTAATAGAAAGACAGCAGACCGGCAAAACAAAAAATCTAATGACAGCTATGTTTGTACTACTGTAATCGTATTCTTTGATGGCATATTTATTTTTAGTTGGCCTATATTTTATGTACAATTTTTATTTTGCTTCACTGATGCACTTTAAAGACCAGTCTTGTTTTGAAGCTAATATTTGTAGCAGGAATTGTAACACAAGTTAGAAGGGATTTCCATGGTCTGTTTTTAATCAAAATAATTGTGATTAGCATTTTGGCCATAATCGTGCAGCCCTAGTCATAGCTGGATAATGTGGCTCTGGAAAGGGAAGTTTGGGGTCCCCTGCTGGAGCTGCTGCTGCCCCCGCTACCAGACAACGGATAAGCGGATGAAGGTGGAGAGAAAATTTGAAAATCTGTACAGTTTTTAAATTGAACAGGAAGCATATTCCATTCTTGAACATATTTATAAGAAAAGGCAGAGCCTTGTCTAGGGATGTAACATTGTCCACTTGAAGCAGACCTAGTCATTCTGCTTGTTTTCTCAGAACAGAGCCGTGGAGGAGCCGCATTATGAATGATCTCATGTACTAAACAGACATCTGAGTACATTATTAAATTATCAAAGGTCAACATTTTGTATTTAGCAAGTATATCACAATGGTGGTGGTGATGTGATTTCCTGTCCAAGACATGTCTGTCCTTTGGTGCCTGGAGTGTGTGTGTGTTATCTGCTGTTGGTGTCAGACCAAGGTTAATCACAACATACTTGACTGCATATAGCCCAGTGACAATTTTGTGTCCCACATGCAGGCCAGCATTGTGCAAGTGTCCTCTGTGCTGGAACAGGAGACACTAGAGCAAGACCCATCTTCTGGACAGCTGGAGAGATTGCTCTTCATTTTACACACCTTGGTGTCCCACAGGAAGGGGGAGAAGGTCACCCAGCCTGAGGTGGTCTGTCAGGTAATGGGGGGGGGGAGCAGACTAAATCTACACTAAGAAATGCCTGTGTTTCAGCCAAAAAAGCTAAGTCTGACCACAAAGTCCGCCAATCTCAATGTCTATTTAAACTAATGTAAACATTTCCCATTGCTCAATATACACTAAACACAAGTTTAGTACATGTTTTTATACCTGTAATATATCAATACTGGTAAAAAATAAAAAAAAGCAGGCACATAAAACTGCTAATGCCATTTGATAGTGCAGCGAGTGATTCATTGCTAAACTCAAATTTAGTATGGAATGGAGTGTTGAGTTGACAATTTCCAAATGTAGTTGAGTGGGGTGTGTTTGCCTGTTACCTGCAGACTGTCCTCCAGTTGATCCAGAGCCCTGTTCTGCCTGCATCCTGCTCCCGTTTGCTGCTTCAGATCACCTCCTGTCTCCTGCTGGGCGAGAACATCACCCTAGCTCCAGCACTCACGCAGGCACTAGTCCAAAAGGTACAGTGTGTCTATACATTAAGATGCCAGGCAGCTGTGCTCTACATGTACTGTTGAGACTAGGTGGAGATATGCAGTATATCAAAAGAACCACTCATAAAAGATGTCAGAGGTGCCTGAAAACGGCAATAACAGAAGTGTCATAGGAAAGTCATGGGACAGGGTTCTATAAAGCACATTAAACGCAAAAGGTTTTTTGAGTTAAAGCAGGGCTTTTAAAGCACAGTTACTGTAGGCTCAAGGTGTTCCATTTTCCACTTTTACTCAAGGTGTACCATACACGTGACGTAAAACTCCTCACAGAAATCTCAGCATGTCAGTCAAAGCTGAAAATATTGCCAAGACCTTTCCGGCAACAGTGATGTAATCACTGCACGTCCGATCCTGTCCGCAACACCGAGAGTCTACGGTAGCTGTATTTATTTGTCCTCCATTTATATCACTCACCATTTTCTCAATCTTATGTTACTATATTAGGTGTTTGGCAGTAGCATCGAACAGGACCTGATCCTAGAATTCACAAAGGAGATGTTCACCATGAAACTGTTTGAACAGGTTTGGTTAATAATATTATTATTATTATTATTAGTGGTGCAACGGATCCCAGAACTCGGATTGTATCACTGTTATGAGCCAAGGATTAGTTAATCTTACTTTTTGGATCAGCAGACTATAAATAAATACATTAATAAAAAAATAAATAAAACTTACTGGTGTAACTTTGCTTTTCATGTATTACTTAACGTGGCTCTTTATAACTGTCTAACTCTAGAATATCTCACTTAAAGCACCAGCATGCTTTATGGGCCACATGCACTAATGGCTGTCAAAACAGAGGAACTGGGATGATTACACACAGAGGGAATGTGATTTAATTATCTGCTCAGGGTGCAAATGTTCCACTATATCTGGACAGAAAATGTTTGTTTGCTGCTACGTTGTTTGAAATATTGTATAGCCTATACCTTTATAGAACTTTACGCTTAGACCATACAAATCTAATAACCATTAATTACATTAAGCAAGTTAATTGAACACTGTACATGTTCATACTCATGTACATGTACACATTAATAATAATTACATGTAAAATGCTAACCTTAGTCATAAAAGAAGGCCCATACAAAAAACAATGTGGAATTAATTGTATAATGCTAATGCAGTCTAATAATGTAACAGGTGATGATTCATTGCTAATGTATGGTGCTAGCTCTTCCTGCCCAGCCTGCTCCAGTACACAGCAAGATTGTTGCATGAGTGTGGCAATGACATGTCGTGCCACTCTGGCCTCGAGGTGCTACTCAGCCTAATTCTGTCCAAGGCCCCGCCCCCCACGGATGGCTCCATGGCCTTGGAGACATATCCTCTACTGTTCACCGGGCTCACTGCAAGGTGAGACACGACCAAGGGGGTCCTCCTCGATATTCATTGTTTGGAGAGCTTTAGCATTTTATTTATTTATTTACTTTTCACATTTGAATTAGGGCTGGGCGGTATACAGTTTCATCCGGTAAACCAGTAATAATTAGAACGAGATACTGTGTTTGTGTGGGGGGTTCCGATGTGTCCGCAAACTAGGCAGGTAGACCTTCATCATAATAGTCTAATAGCTATAAGAGGCTCTTTAAGCGACTTGCTAGAATCTAGGTTGTGTCTGTTGCTGTAGACTGTACTTGCTTGTTGGGATATTGTGAGAGCAGTATTTTCACTAGGGTAAGACATACTTTGATCCAGTGTTTCCCATAATTGCTCTGTACTTACTGTCTCTTTTTGTAAGATCTTTTCACATCTGTACTTATTAAGGCTCCATCGCTAGCTTTTCCCATAGCAGTGCCTCTTACTAGTACTAGTTTCTTACTATTCACTAGTACTAGTGAATACTACTAGTGAATTCTGTGAACTGTAATCGCAAACTATATTGGTATTCCAATTGGTGTTTCCAACACATTTACTGTTAGTGAGGTGATAAACGTATGTTGCTAACAGTGGCTTACACTAAAACAGCACCTTGACAAACTTGGCAATGTATTGACTGCATTGCCCAGTATGCAACTGCATTCTGATTCTATTATACACTGTCATGCTGTACTGTCTGGAGCCAAAGCCTTCATATGTTAAAATTAAAATGTTTTGATATTAAATCCTGAAATTAGAATAAGCCTAACCTATAAAGCTATAAATACATATTCATAAATAAACATAAGAATTCCAATAACAAACTATAAAATATAATAATATAATTCTACGCGGCAGATGAATGAAGCCAAAGTAAATATGTATGCATTTGTATATATTGTACATATTGTTTTTTATACTGCAGGATGTTGAGCAGTAAAGGTGATGTCAGTGAGGCCAGGACTACTATCTCAGACAAGAGCTCAGTACCAGAGATGGTCCTGTCTCTGATACACTTGTCCCAAGATGGAAATTCCAGAATCACAGACTTGTCTCTACCGTGGGCTGCCCTGGTCCTGCTACCACACCTCAGGTACATCGTTACATTTGTGCATGTGATTTGCGCACATGAATCCAGGGATATAAAGATGACTTGTGTAATAACATATCAACAATCACATAATTGGTGTAGTGATTCACAATCGTAAAGGAGATCCCTGAATGCTTGACCGTGGCAGTAAAGGGATCCAGTGGCTCTGTCATGCTGCGGGGTGTATTTAGCTGGCATGATTTGAGTCCACTTGTCCCCTTTATAGGAAAGGCATACAGCAAATCAGTGCAAAGTTGTTCTGAGTGATAACCTCCAGTATAACGATGCCCCTATCCATAGTGCATGAAGATTTACTAAATGGTAAGTATTAGAATGAAAACCATGTGAATCATAGGCTATGGATTTCGCATCACCAGATATCACCTTACGGGTAGGGTATTGTTAAAATTGTATCATTCCGGTTCCAATTCCAAAGGTTTCTTTTTCCTTAATTTATAAAAAATATTATATTTATTATAAGCACTAAACAAGACATGGACTAAACTGTCCCAAGGAGACAGGTGGAGCTTGGCACTGTGTGAAAGCAATGACTGAAAGCAATATCCTTTCTTAATGTGGATAGGTGTTAATTATATAAGAACAGTTTACAAAGGTGAGTAAATGAACAGAGCAAGTTTAACAGCTGGTTTGAACTCAATAACACAAATTAACACTTAGACCTAGGTGCACCAAAGCTGACCTTGTATGTCAATATGTTACTTACAGTATTAATCTTGTTTAATCACCCTTCTTTTCCAACTTAGAATTTAATTCAACCTGTAGAATTCTCATTTTCATTTCGTGAATTGGTCTTCTGCTAATTCAGTTTATGATCATGTAGTGACTTGGACAATTGTACATGCATTGTCAAACCCTACCTACAGCAGATATTAGAGAGACGTGTTAGACACCCACACTCAGAACTAGAGCTTTTATCAGGCCTGAAAATATCAGGCCTGAAAAGTTTAACTTTACAAGGCCCGATCCTGACACAGTTCTATTTGAGCATGACTCGAAACTGCAAGTTTAACTTTTTGAAGCCTGAACTTGATTACAGCCAGAAGGGGTTCCCACTGGTCATGGAATTTCTGGAATGAAATCGTTTTAAAGTGTATTCCAAACATGGAAAGTCAGGGAATTGTATAATTTTTGGGTCGAATCAGTCAATTTAATTTGGAGCATATTTTTATTTTTGCCATTAATCATAATTATACTGGATTTGGTATTAGATTGAGAGGTCTCAACAAAGGACAGGAGAAGGTCTCAACACTAAATAGAACAGAAAAGAAGAGCATGCCTGTAAATTCACTCAGTAGGAGTAATAAGTGATAAAAGTTTATCTACTATTTGAAACCAGTACAGAGAGCCTTATGGCATTAAATTTCATCACCTGGTTCCTGCATTTTTTATTTGCCTTTGCATAAATTTTTCCACCATAAATTCATGGAGAAACACATCCCCCTCAGTTTGAAAAGAACAAAATCGTCCTCCCACTGTTGAGATTTTTATTTTTTTTGTAATTCTGTTTAAATATTATGTCCGATGTAGCCTAACTTGAGTTACATTTGTTTATTTGCCTACTTTGATGACCATCATAAGGCTACCATCAAGTCCTCTATAGTCCATTATTCAATGACCCACCCACCCTTCTTGGTTTTTGCTATAGGCATGCCGGTAAAGAAAGCTATTTGCACCTGGCATGTAGGCTAATGGTGTTTGATGTACTTATAATTCCACCAGTCTCAATGCACGATCTTGACAATTCACATGAATGACAAACATGTAGTCTATACTACAGGAACAGCAATATCCTTACATAACAGGGTGTCAGCCTACATTGTTTTATTTTAAGATGTTTAGTTATGACTTCCTATAGTTTTCATTATATTGGCTTGCTTTAGACATGTGTTTAGCGCACCAGGATTTGTCTCTCATCGATCTGGATCTCATAATCGCAAAACACAAAACTTTACTGTACCATACAGTAAAGTTAGTTTTCATCTTGGATCATCAGACACCACACCTCTGATGTCCAGGGGCCCGTTTCAGAAAGGAGGTTAAGCGAAAACTCTGAGTATGTTAACCCTGAAAAGAGGGAAACACTGGCTTTTCCGTTTCAGAATAGGAGGTATGTTAAACCCGAGAAAGCAGAGTAAGTCAAGTCCGTTTCTGAAAGAGAGGTAACTTATACTCAGTCAGTTACCATAGCAACTTACCCTGTGAACCTAACCTGGTCGGGAGCAGGTTTTCTTCTGTAAACCCAGTTTATTTTGGTCTCCTCCCCTTTTTAAAAGAGGAAGCGGTGTTTAAACACCTCATTGATTCTTTCGGTACATTCATTTATTGCGAACATTTCAGTCACGCAGAGAGCATCAAAGGGAATGAAATGGCATGTCCTTTTATGGACGAACCCGTTGATGAAGAGGCTGTATTAATTCGTAGGGAGTTACATTTACGTCGGAAGAGGATTTTGCGGCTCAGTGGATTTTTTGTCATATCCCCATGCATTTTAATTTGAGCGGTACCGTTTTTCTTTACAGTCAATAAGATACATCCATAATCTCATCCATCCTTGCATCAGAAACATCCGAGCAGATGCTTTGCGTTGCCTTACGTTTGCAAATGGTAGTTTTCTGTATAACATCGGGGATGCAGAACATATTAGTAAGGCTACTGTTTGCAGAGCGTTAAGGAATGTGTGCCTCACTCTTAAGCACTTTCTGAGAATATTTGTGGTGTTTCCTGGGCCCAAACCAGTGAGAGTCATCAAAGAGGAGTTTCACAGGATTGCAGGTTAGTTGTGTATAAATGTTTAAATGAGGCTAACCTGATAAATGACATTCAGGTCTTGCTGCGACCCCTGGAAGTAACCTAATAATCAGAATTCCCTTTAGGATTTCCGAAAGTGGTTGGCTGCATTGATGGCACACGTATTCCGATCATTGCACCTTCTGAAAATGAAGCGGACTTTGTGAACAGGAGATCCATCCAGTATTATTGTGCAGGTACACTGAC
>JAODUH010002625.1:2500-11903 GCA_027564835.1 Typhlichthys subterraneus | reverse complement strand
TTTTATATATATTTTTGTATTTATTCTTGAACTTTATATTTAGTTGGTTGTGCTGTGTATGCCGTGTGCAGAATTGATAAACATGTCACTAACATTCATTGCTGCAGCTCTGTCTGTGTATTAGACAAAGACATTGTTTTAATTGCCCTTGAAACCAGAGTTATCAAGAAGCGTTTGTTTTCAAACGAAAAGAGCACCAGCTGAGTGGCTGGCACTGCTTTCTATTTCTACAAACCTTTCTGGCTCAAACCGTTCTACCCCTCCCCCTACAACACAATGAATATGTGCACCTTAAATTATGCAAATATTATGCATATACGTGACTTGTCTTTTGGCAACAGACAGCTCTGCATACCAGAGATACCCAGGTTAAGTCATGATACATATATGAACCAGCAGAAAAGCCAACAGAAGCAAGTCACTGCCAGAACGAGAGGCACGTCTATGGCAGATTTAAACAAGACCATACCCGGGTCACAGCTCACACAAGAGATTCCTGCTGCACTGTGAAGCGGGGGGCTCCACTATTGTGAACACATTCACCGTCTTCACCGTGTCTCGTGTGAAACGGTGGTCAAATAGAGATGAGCAGCTGCGGCCATCAAACGACATCAGTCAAACGGAGCGGAGAAAGGGATGGTGGAAAGGAGAGTGGAATCCTCTCTCCCTTTCCTCTTGGTCGCTGGCAGTTCAGTCAGCTGTGATTTCCATATCAATATTTGAGTGACACTGAATAATTTAGAGGCGTGCAGTGACACGACGGGATGCGAGGCTCAGTGGCGCCTCGCCACCGTTATTGTTGGCGCGCGCGTGCGTGCGTGCACGTGTATGTGTGTGTGTGTGAGTGCGTGCGATTTAGCAGTCACATAAAGACTATCTATTTGGGAGTCAAGTGACAGAAATTGAAAAGGCAATGGTCTATATGAGGAAGACGTCTTTGGGGAATAGGCTCGTTAACAGCCTTGCTAGCTTTTACCTGCCAAAGAGACATTCTCAACCATGAGACCATGCCCCCCCCCCCCCCACCCCCACCCCAAAGAACATGCTAAAGTCAACAGCATTATTATATAATTGCACTACTGGGTGAATACTAAATTAGTCTCATATCCCACACAAACGGTAATTACATTGCAATATAATGTATATAGCTTAGTGCAGTATAATGTAATGTATGCTAAGTATGCTATAATACAGTGTATACAATATGGTCTCTACTATATATAGTAATATATCGGCAGTGCAGCATAGCCTGTGCGGTATAGTTCATTAAAAGACAGTATGTGTTTGTAGAAAAGTATATTATATGATTAGTGCAGTAGTGCACAGGATAGCGCACATGACAGTAGAATACATTGTATTAAATTGTAATGTGTACTAGGCCACATGATTAAATAGTGCAGAATGGTGCTGTCTGACTGTACTGGCGTGGTAAGCTGTAGCCTATTAGTGAATGATTGAGAATCAGCTCTCAAGTGACTTTGGCTGGCTGTCATTTGCATTCCACGGAGCCACAGAGACTTTGCCCTGCTCTCACACACCGATCATCCATTTATCAGCACTGGATCTTGTGACTGCGGGCTGCTTCGGACCACTCCTGCTCCCTGCACCTTATGTAAGAGGGCGGCGGGGGAAGTGCCACTAATCCTCTCTGAAATACACGTTGTCTATTGATTGCCTACAGAAAGGCCTGTTTATTATTTCAATATGAAGACTAAGTAAAAGACCTTGATCTTGCGCTGGCATTAACCCAACCCGTCGGCATACATGTGAATTTAATAGACCCCCTGCTGTAGTCTAAACCGGCCGGGACACTGTGGTTTATGTATTATCTTTCTCACACTCTCAAAACAGAGCGAGTGCAGATTAGCGGGCAGCATTGAGGGACAGCGAGGGTTGTCCTGCAGCAAGGCCACATATACAGTGCACATCATGATCACGCTTATGTAAACGATTGATTTGACTCAGCGATGTTGTCCTTTGCACATACACAGGTCTGCGTGCACCCTGTGACACCCTGTAGCCAAGGAGGACTCATCGTGCATCCCCCCACCTCCGCCCATCCCCCGCCCATCCATAGACTGAACACTGCCACTTATATTTAGCACAGCCTGGCTACATATATAGGATACTGATTAGCATGCTGTTGTGTGCCTATGGCAGACACACTGTATTGCTTTAGCATGTTAACTTTATGCCTGCTTTTGATTCATCTCACCTTTGTGGATCCTCTCCTCGGTCACCCCCACCCCCCCACCCTTCCCGCCTTACTCACCCCCCCCCCCCCCTCCCTCCTCCCTCCCTGTCACCCCCCCTCATGTCGGCCTCTCACCTCATTGCCTCCATTAGTCTGCCGTGCAGGCGGGCATGGGCGCGCACAGCCGCCGCACTGCTCGTTGATTGTTAGTTCTGTGCATCCTGCAACGTCCTCACGCACATGCACGTATCGCGCGTTGGGCAAGTTACTCAGGAATAGTAATTAGTTACTAGTTACTCCTTAAAAAAGTAATAATATTACTTTATTTATTATCATTATTAGTGGTAAGTAATTAGTTACTTTAATATATTACTTTCACAATCACTACCTTGCCACGCTCCTTCCGAAAAATGACATCCTGTGTAGCCAGCTCATTTTAGAATTGAATCCTCTTTATCTGAACAATACTTAACCTTAGGAGTCAACAACCAGCCAATGCAGCCTCTCAAACCAGATGATTGACAGGCTGGTTCAATTAGCCTACCATAAGTTTGCTAGGACCAGAAATCTTGCTCTTGTAATGCAGTAATGCAGCATTACTTGGATTAGTAATTTTAATATTATTACTTTTTACAGTAACTAGTAGTGTAACTAATTACTTTTTTGAAAAAGTAATTAGTTACACTACTAGTTACTGTCAAAAGTAATAATATTACAGTAGCTAGTTACTAGTTACTGCCCAACACTGTTAAGAGCATGCGGGAGCTCACACACATGCACACACCCAGTTAAATATGGGGGAACGTAATAGAAAATGAAGGGGCGGGGGAGGGGCAGAGATAAGACAGGCTATGACTTTAGGGTCCAATCTAATCCCCTGTTTGTCTTACAGGAGCTCTACTCTTAAAGGGCTTGACATCAAATTCAATAAGGCCGCCTCGGACTGGAATACTGCAGAGCTCATTGGCTTTCTGTTCAGGCTCTCTCTCTCTCTCTCTCTCTCTCTCTCTCTCCTGTTCTCTGTGCTCCTGCCGCTCGATACCGCCGGGTTTTTGGAGGTCACCCCGATAAATGCCTCTTTCTGATGTGATTTCAAAGGGCAGCGATGATCTGGGTCCATCACAGGGAAAGGGGGCCAGTACAAAAGGTGGGCCCTCCCCAATCCATGTCAACATGTGCAGCTACACCCTGAAGCCTCCATGACACCTTTATGCCATTCCTTCTGTGTCTCCGGAGGAGCGACGTTCACATCCTTCTGCCAGCTCCTCTCCTCGTTGTGGTCTTGCTCTGGTCTAAATATATACATAGAAACATCTGTGCTTCCTGGTGGGACACACACACACACACACACGCACACACTCATTCCTTGACTGTGGTGACGGTACCACGTGTGAAAACAAAGGAGGGAATGGTAGGCAGGCTGGAGGAGAGGTGGAGGTGTCTCTACCCATCTCCACTTGAGCCCCATGCGGGGGCAAGTCTCTTCATGTGCCCCTGGTGAGGCTAATTACAATATGAATACCTGCCAAGCCCATCCCCCAACCAGCGTTACTGTAACTCGCATGGACTCATCCATTCCTACCCAATCTCACTGTCTAAGCAATCCCTCTGTGTCCATCTTGGGGGTGTGGGCGACAGCGCCTGCTTGTGCCGGCCTTGGTGGAGCTGTAGGGGTGGAGGGTTGGTCGTGCCGTGGGGATACGGTGATTGATTTCTGGTCACTGTGGCTTAAGCAGATTCCCACTGTTATTTCTGCAATGGGAAATAATCGATCCTCGTGTGTCTTGTTAAGCGCTTTGCACGCGTGGCCGCAAGTGCCCGGCTGTATAGCGGACACACTGGATGTCCACGTTATTGTAACTGGAAGGTCAGGAACGCATTTGTTTTATGAAAATGGCATCTAATCCACTTGCTGCAAGATGGCACTTTTACAAGTCAGTCGGCTATGGTTGTTATGTGGCAATAGACAGCACAGTTTCTCTTTGGCAGGGCCATGTTGAGCTGCACATGCATACATGTGGTAAAAATGCATTTAGGCAGAATTGTAGATCATATAGATTTAATGTATACCAGAACGCCTCATTTACCCAAGAGTACCATACCGTATGGAATCCAGAGTCTTTACACCTTCTTAGTTGTAGTGCTGCCATTTTTTAACTAAACATATGGCTTCATGTAGGTTGTAAAGCCCTTTGAGACTGCAATGTGATTAAGGGCTATATAAATAAAATTGACTTGACTTGACTTGACTTCAGATGTTAGTTGTCTGTCTGCATCTGAAAGAAGCTGTTGTTGGAGTGAGGATGAACATGGGTGTGTCCTGTCTTGAGCTCAACTGTTTATTTCATCATGTTTTAAAATGGCATGCATTGAGGTTGGGTAATTAATATGTGTTGAAATGTGTGTTGAAAGACCTTGCATATAAGAAGATTGTTTTAACACTCCAAAAATATATCAACCATTTATTTTCTATGTGATTTCCCCCATTTGGTGTCATATTAAAATAGTTTGATAGCTAAACGTTAAGCCCGATCCACAGCTTCATACCTAATTTAAATCAGGAAATGTCCAGGATTTCATGTTTCATAAATGTTTTGTGCCCCTTGAGCTGAATGTGCATTGTCTATTTTTATAAATGGGAAATGAAAAGGAATGAAATGAAAATGTAACTGTTACCTATTCTGCCTGTACACTTGTTTATTTGTAAAAATTCAATGGTGAAGGTATTTTCCATAAATACATACTGAAATTACATACTTAGATTTAAGAAAACCAAATTATGTGCAATCATGTGACAGCAACCAGCTGCTCGAGTATATGCACTGTACATTCATGGAATCAGCGCTCATCAGCTGCTTATTATAAAGAAAAAGTCTGTTTTCTTGTTGGGGGCCACTGAGCCTGAATCTATCATCCTATTGAACTCAATGCAGACAACAGTGATGGAGCAGATGCCATTGAATGAATGCCCTGTCAGGGACAGCCGACACAGACAGAGTACCCTTTCTTCTCTGGCCCTTCTGTGATGGTGGAGAGCCCTCCAGCAAGGCACGCTTCCCTGTCATCTGTCGGTGGCACACGTCACGTCAGGTCTGCTCGGAGAGACAGCAGGTGGTCGCTTTAGTGACAACCTGACCTCTACTGTTTGCACTTTGCACACTATATGTCAATTTCTGGCCTTATCCAAAAGTATGCTATTTTCACTAAGCTGTTATTGTGTCTATTGAAAATGAATATTCCTCTGATTTTCCTATAGGAACATTCAGCCATGTGTAATACTCTCAACATCAAATGTTTGGAACAGGTGCCACTTTTATGAGTTAGCCTGATTGGCAACTGACCAAAATGAATTGATATATGACAAATATTGTGTTTTTAATTTATATTGCTTTAGTAAAAACATTTGAGTACCACCCAGCTCAACAGGTTGGAAATACTACCACAGCGAATAACTATAGTAGCTAGCAGCGGGTTGCTAAACAAACTGGCACCCAGGTTAGTGAACTACCCGCAGGAAACAGTGGACAGTTGAATATGGGCTGAAACAGGTAAACAGCATAAGGAATGTTGTTCTCTGGACACAGTAATTGTTTCAGTTTGTAGAATGTAGGATAAATACTCTACATGCTTGTTGACAACACAAAAGCTAAGGCATTGACATGTTTTGAGTTTGCTAATACAGGTTGGGATGTTTATTATCGTGTCTGCTTGCAGCTAAGACATGCAAATAACAACAGACGGTCTGTTCAGTGGAGTGGCTCTTTTAAAAGACACACCAACCAGCCCTAAGGCATGTCAACCTCAGTGGAGTTTGTATCATGTGTTGGCTACTGCCTTAAAACATAAAATAATAATCAGACCATGCTGTTTATATGTATATATATATATATATATATAAAGTATGTTGCTGTTTTTACCAACATTATGGACTTATATGTTAGTGTATCCATACCTGTACTGGAATTGCACCAGTACACCTGTCACTCTAATTGGAAAAGAGAAAGTCCCCAGTATTACTGCGACATGGTACAAGTCATTCACAGCCGGAGTTCTGTAATTGCCTTTGGATTTGGGTTTCAGTTTTCTCAAGATGTTTCTCTTGCATGGTTTAATCAAGCATAAAACCCATCCTACTCAAGCACTAAATGAGTCATGCTGTTTAAAAAGGACTAAGAATTGTCGCTGCTGTGAAACGGGATATTCTCTGAACAGACTATTTTCTCCACTGACAGAATCTTTTTTTTTTTTTTTTTGGTGAAATTGCATTACATGGGTACTTTTGCATTTCAGATTTGCTATACCTGTGTTGTAATGTGCAGTATGATTACTTTTCATTAATTACATAATATATTTTAATGTTAATTTGGATTCACTCGCTTGGTCACCGTAAAAAAACATGTTGCAAGGTTTTTATAAACTAGAGAAGAAATCCTTTGTAGAACAGTTTGGCGTATGTTTAATAGCCCTCCCGAATGTCACAGTCTATAAACACAAACTATATGCAGTTATATTTTGAAGAGAATATATAATTCTATTTACAGGCCCTACGAGGAGTTTTGCAGACGCAATAGAATTTCCCAGAGTAATGATTACATTTCCCATGTGCCCTATTGCCTCATGAAGGTACTTCACATCTCCTGTGTGGAGTGTATAAGAAACTAGTTGATTGACATAGCGATGCTTCACAGTGTAAACTCTCAAGTGTAAGCTTCTTGTAAGACTTGTAGCGATGGGCTCATATAAGGGGGCAATATAGGCTAATAATGGGTAGGCCAGTCTACTCCCTGACAAAAGGTTGTGCGTTTGATCATCACGGCCTACCAAACTGCCTCAGTAAGCAAGATGTGTCATCTTTCCATGATTCTTTATACTTGTACAACCTATGTCACATTGGATGAAAGTGTGACCTAATTTAAATATATTTGAATAGGTTTCAGTCTCTATGCGCTGCAGATGTCATACATATTGTAAATGCCTCACAAAAACACTGTTTGGGAAAACTATTTGTAATGCATTTAAGACAACATATGCACATAATTAGACAGTTAGCGTCTTGTGTTGAGCTAATAACATCTAGATTATTTGCGTAAATGAGGATTATTTAGGAGTATTTCTTTAAAGCGTTAATGGTTTCACAGTGTCTATAGAGTACAGTGTGGACACAGGCTACTCAGATTATTATGTTCTCCTGGAAGGTTAGCTCGTCCTAAACGATAGTTGAGCTGTCATCTGATCTGCTCAACATCATCTTTCTCCACGTTCATATTCTTTGATAGTCCCTACCAAAGCCTCCAGACAACGTTGCCGTATATACAGCAGGAGCAGCACAGCTTACTCCTAAGGGAGGAGTGCTCAGAAATCTCCACTCTCAGCCTTGTTGTTCTCCCCTTACAGCAGTATGGCTTTTACATCATGGCGATGTCAAGGTGATGGCAAATCCTTTGTGCCATCTTATTGTATGTCTTATAGTCTTCATGTTACTGTGTGTGTATGTGGAGTGTTTGCATTAGTGTGACGTTCCATTTTGTATTTGCATGTGAAAACGTATACAACCAATCACATGATTGTAAACTAATAAGAAGTATGTAATGCAGTGGCTACATTTAGCAAGTTGCTATTTCCTTTCCGGTAACTGCCGGCCTGTGGGTTTCCGTTGCTCAGGTGTGCTTTCAGGCAACAGCTGTTGGGAAAGGGAGGGGGGGGGGGCAGGTGGACAGACTGATGGGAGGAGAGAGGGAGGTGGGGGTGGGGGAGATGCGTAACCCGAGGAGAGATGCTCCCCGATGGAGCCCCGCCGCAAGAAAACGAGGGATGAAGTGCGGAGGAGGGGAAGGAGTAAAGGAGAGAGAGAGAGAGAGAGCGAGAGAGAGAGAAAGAGCGAGAGAGTGACAGTTGAGTACAGGAGGAAGCATTCAGCAAAACAACGTCTTGAGGGAAGTCAATGATTACTGACTTTGATTAACACACGCACACACACACACACACACACACACACACACACACACACGGGCACACAAAGCTTTCTCTGACTCTTTGACAAACGCACTCCAAACACACTGTTTTAACACACCCATGCATACAACAAACATATACAGAGTAACACACACAGTTGGACAGTATGGTGAAACCACACACCCACACACACACACACACACACACACACACACACCGGCACAGAGACACGTACGGTCAGTTGGCCACCCTGCACACACACACACGTCCCCGCAGTCAGGCTAACGCCACACACAACAGCACGTGCACAGCCTGTCCTCCACAGTCCACAAATCATTAACCATCTGGTGGAGGGGCGGGGGGGCCGAGAGAGAGAGAGGGAGAGAGAGGGAGAGAGAGGGAGAGAGAGAGAGGGAGAGAGAGTGGGAGAGAGAGGGAGAGAGTGGTGAACAAAGTCTTCCTTCTTATAACATCTCTTTGACCCAAAACAAAGGCTCTGTTTAGTTGCCTGCAGCATGGTAGGGATAAAGGGTAGGGTTGGGGGGTTGTGTGCTTGAAGGAGCTGATCACAGAGGACCTCAGTCAGTTACTGACGGAGGTGGGTTGGGTATGGTGGTGATGTGGGGTTGGGGTGTACAGAGGACCTGTGTTCAGCAAGGCATTTTGAAGTTTAAAACAGGCTGGGATTTAGGGAATGCTATCAGTGGCGCAAGCTAGCGCTAATTAAAAGTGTCGCTCGGTTCAAACGGTCCTGTATCAGTCGCTACGGTCAAGAGAACTGAGCTCACATAGCTCAAACAGCCAAATCATTTGTGTTGCATTGTGGGTAGTCGAGGCAGCTGTTTGGCAGGTTGCGGTGGCCCAGGCTGGTCACATGTTAAGGGTCACGGTGCACTGCTAGTGCTCCGCCAAAGAGAGAAAAGCATCCTGTGTTGATGTGTCTGGATAGCTAGAAGTAAATAATGGCTATGGGATTTCCAGCAATAGCTGGTACTATCAGGCAGCACATTTGTGGCAACAACCGCTTTTTTATTTCTATGAGTTTAAGATCAATTCTGAAAGGCATGACACAGATTTTTGACATGCAAACCACAATCTGTGAAACAATAGCCTACCACAAGCCGTTTCTGTTTTGTGTTTCTGTGTAGCTAATCTCACACTCCAAACTGACTGTGTTATGAGTGTTGGTCTTTGAATGAGCATTATACTTTCATTATTTTTGTTTATTTCAGTCAATACTGAACTTTTGAGTCACTT
>JAODUH010002624.1:0-11904 GCA_027564835.1 Typhlichthys subterraneus | reverse complement strand
GAGGCTGAGACTAGAGACGGTCTCTTATGTGACGTAGTGCTGATGAAGAGGCTGAGACTAGAGACAGTCTCCTAGGTAACGTAGTGCTGATGGAGGGAAGAGGCTGAGACTAGAAACAGTCTCCTAGGTAACGTAGTGCTGATGGAGGGAAGAGGCTGAGACTACGACCACACTGACTCATGATGACTACATTACCCATCATACTCCTGGTAGAACTCAATCAGCTGACATGCAGCGTACGGAGGAAGGAGGCCATTGTAGATGTCCAGCGCTGCCTGGAGGGTGATGAGAGTGGAGTCATGCTGCAACACACACACACACACACACACACACACACACACACACACACACACACACACACACACACACACAAAGAACATAATGTGTCTGCATTGTGTTTTGAGGGTTCAATCATGCTGTAACCGCACACACACACACATGCAGAACATAATGGGTTAATCTGTGTGTGTGTGTGTGAACCCACTGCTGAGTACATGATGAATTTCAGTGTGCTGCCTTGCTCCACGGCCTTGGAGAAGTTCCTCAGAATGGCATTCAGCAGAACCCCTGTTAAACAGCACAATGGCAACAACAATATTATGACGTGCAGTGTACTGCAACTATCAGATGCAGTACACTGTGTTCCTTTTAGTTGGAAACAAACAGTAATTCAATTAAAGCTATATAGCGTTTGAATCCAAACAGAACACACAACAAAACACGAAATGCAAAGATGCCAAACAGTCCTGGATTACGCAACCCAGCAGTATTTTACATCTTTCCGTTTCACTATAGCACCCCCAGAAGACCACATTTCCTCCACAGATCACCGTTGACCAATACTGAGAAGGATTGTTGATATTTTAATTCAACATCAAAACATAAAACACCTCTCCCTTCAATGCCATGGGGTGTTCTGTCAGAAGCTCCGCCCGTCACATTGGAAACGCACTGCCACTTTGTTTGTGTTCCCATGTACAGCGCCTGGTTGTGTAGGAACTCCTGAATCTTTCTTTAACCACGCACAGAGAGCGAGCAGCTATCGGACCGTGATGGGATACTTGCTGAATCAATTTGGCTGAAAGTGTACTGGAAGAGAATCGCTAATCCCACCATTATCGTTACAGTAAACTGGTACTTACCTTGAAAATCACCTGAACCACAACAAGTGTAAAACAAGTGTAATGCTATTAAATGTAATGGACGGAGCAATGGGGCCACCCCTCACCCCCAGAGAGCCGTGCCTTCTCCTTCCTCCTGTGGGTGATGATGCTGAACATGACCTCGAACGAGGCGATCCTGCGCAGGGTATTCAGGGCGTCTTGCGTCGCCCAGCCAGGCAGAGTCAGATTATGGATCCGCTTCACAGCAGGAAATAAACAACATTGATTACAGCGGCGGCTCTCGCTTCCATAAACGCCCTGCACAAAACGCTTCTAAATGGGTGTATTTCACGGTCTTTACTGGCCTGTCTATTTTTAGGATGCTCCTCTAGGAAGAACAGATGGTCGTTGGGTGTGAGTGAATGAGTGTACCGACAGCCTTAATTACTGCAACATTTCATGAGGTGCTGTGTGTAGTGGATATTTTAAGAGTTTTCCGAGTTGGCCCAATATCTAAAGATCCACTCTAGGGCCTCCTGGATGTTTTGTCTTTAACGCATGCTTGCAGGCCAAAATTGACTGTCCAGATGAAGTACTTGCTGAGTCCAATGGTTTATTTTACAATAAATTAAGAATAACAATCAAATCTAAGTTTAGCAGTCCTAATAAATGTCTGGTGCATTGTACAAAGGCTGTGTGCTTCTCCATAGGCCACGCCCTGTGCGCCTCAACCTGAACTTATACAGAAGATTTCCTCTCCTGTCTGCATCGGGGAAAGCACTCAAATATGATACATGCACAAACCAGGCCATATAATCAAATACAAATACTCATAAAATGAGAATATATTATTAAAGATCTTACACTATCGTCTGTGTGTGTTTCTTGTAGGTGTGTATGTATTGCTTTTGTTTGTGTGTGTCCTCTATGTGTCATGTTGTGTGTATGCTTTCGTTTGCGAGTGTAAGTGTGTGAGAGTGTGTTTTGAGGGATTACCGGGGGTGTGTTTGCTGGAGTGCTCTGCGTTTGCCGAGTGTGTACTGTGTTTGTTGTGTGTCAGTGTATATGTGGGCGTGTGTTTAGTCTGTGTGCTAAAAGTTGTGTGTCAGTGTGTGTCAGTCTGTCTGTGTGTGTGTGTTAACTGATAGGTGAGCGTGTCATAGACCCTCCACATCTTCCTGTGTGTGTGTGTGTGTGTGTGTTACCTGACAGGTGAGCGTGTCATAGACCCTCCACATCTTCCTCTGTGTGTGTGTGTTACCTGACAGGTGAGCGTGTCGTAGACCCTCCACATCTTCCTGCCCACCAGGCGTGACTGGGGGTATCCTGTGTGGTTGGACAGCTCCTCTATGAAATACTGCAGGGTAGTACGCACACACACACGCACACACGTACACGCATGCACGCACAGCCACACACACACAAATGCACACATGCGCACAAAACACACGCATGCACACACACAGACATACACAAGCACATGCACAAACACACACACACAAAAATACTGAGTAATGACTATGTATCAATCAATACTACTCTGTAATAGACATTGATCCAGGTTGCGTAAACCCTTGACACACACGGTTCTGTGTGACTTCATTAGCATTTTTTAGCAGAACCTTCTAAAGGTTTTAACAAATGAATAGACATGAACAGAAACCCAATGCAATTGTATTTTTATCACTGAAGCATTATTGGCGGTGCTTATTAGCCTGGTTTAAAACCACCATGATTTTTCAAACTCCTACGATTTTCTCCGTCTGGTAACCCTTAACTGAAAAGTGTCAGCAGGCAATTCCAATAGGTGTCAATCAAATCTTTAGCAGATTATTGGCCCACCTTGAACCCATCAGACCTGTGTCTGAACATGGACAATTAACTGCTGTCCTCACCAACTGAACCAATCACCTGAACAATGATCGGAGCATTGATTTGAAGCGATGGTTTTAACTGCAATAAGTGATGCAGGTATTAAGTACAAACCAACTGCTTCAATGCTTTTTCATTACTCAATAGTAACACAATAACATTTTAGTTAGTAAATTAAAAGTTTTCCTTTCCACCCATTTATAATGAATAAAAGGTAATAACACGATATACTGTAGAGTATATGTATAATGTAATATATAGAAACTGTAATATTTTGTGCTGTGCAGGATTGTGGCAGTAACACCCTTTGCTTTCTTCCATTATGCAGTACTCTAAACTTCCTGCTTGTACTGTATATGTCCACCAGAGGGTGACAGAGTTCAAGACAGGAGTCATGAACTCTTTAGTAAGCAGTGTGAAGGGAATCGGTTTAATTAAAACCTTATCGTTGTAATCTTTGATCCAATTCAATCCTTCTTGTTAATTAATGTCTATGTGAATGTGAGAGAATATGCACAGAGCTATTTGGAGATCGCTAGTGTCCCTGTGACCGAGAATATCACTGGAGAGGACACAGAGTTTCTTGTAGACGGATTGTAGCATCGCTGGAGGAGGTGATAACGGGCAGTTGCGAAAGCTTCACTGCTTAACAATTAATCTCATAAAATGTCTACAAGTAAATAAACCGTAGGAGGCTCGAAACGTTTTTGGCAGGCGTAAAGGGAATATTTCTCCCTTTCGCCCCTGCAAGTTAATCCCCACGTGTAATGAGAAAGCACGCATAGGCTGAGGTTAATTGACGCGAGGCTTGACACTTAAAACACACTGTATGTCAGGGTTCCCCAATCCTGGTCCCAGAGGGCCGCATGTTCCCTGCATGTTTTAGATGTCTCCCTGCTCCAACACACCTGATTCGAATGAACGGTCATTATAACGAGCTAATTTGAATCAGCTGTGTTGGAGCAGGGAGACATCTAAAACATGCAGGGCAGTGCCCCCAGGAGCAGGATCACTGCTGTATTTATACCTCGTGAGCCCGGAGGAAGCGGCGATAGGCCTCGCTCTCAAAAGTCTGCGTCATCAGGTCTCTGAAGCGGGGACAGTCTTTACCTGGAGACTTCAACAGCTGGTCCCACCCGAGACAAAAAAAAGCAGTGTAATTTCCTTCCCCCTGTTGTCCTACATTACGCCGATGTCAAGCTACAGCATGCAGGTTAAATTAATGACTTTCTACCACTAGATGGCACTCTACTAAGCACAGCAGCATCTTAAACCAAAACAAATGCTTCAGGTAGGCAAAAAACACACACACACACACACAGAGGGAATGTCATTCTTCGCTTAGCAGCACACAATCATTCCACTATATATTTACATAGAACATTGTTTGCTGCTATATACAGTATAATGTGTACAATATCTTATAGAAAACAACTTTAAAGCTGTGAGCTTTAGGCAACCTCTAAATTTGCCAGAAACGTTGACCGTGTATGCGTTTGTGTATGCGCACGCAAGTGTTGCACACGTATGCCCACCTTGTCCTGAGCCCTGGCCACGGTGTGCACTGGCACCGGTCGCCACGGCAACTGTGGCACGATGGGGGGGGGGCGCCTGCTCGGGGGAAACATGCCTGCCAGGCAGGCCTGGGCGCTCATTAGGGTCCGGTCGTAGTCGGTGCTCCGCACGTACACCTGTCGGCCACACGGGGGCGCTGATGATTTCAGGACTCAAGTCGTAAATGTCTCCTGTGTGACTGCAAGCCAAGGACACACTGCAACTAACAGATCTGTTCGTCACCCGTCGCTTTGCAGCTAAAAACTGTCCCCTTGTTGACATCCCAGGCTTTGGTTGCCTAGGTATCCCTCTCGTATATTTCCCTCCCGAAATGTTTCAGTGAGTTTCTCAGGCAACGATATCCTCAGCTTCCATTTGTAGTCGCCTCAATCGCATCGCCTGAAGTTGCAATAAGTTTATCTCTGTACCGTACCTGCTTATTGTACGTCACCGACCGCTATTTCCCTTGCTATACGCCTACATAAGGCCAGGCCTACATATGCTATAGGCCTACATAATATAGGATACTGCATTTTAATCTCAATATCTCTCTTGCCTATGTACCATATAAGATATTGATCATGTTATACCAATGGCCTCCCAAATGAAGGAAACTATATGGGTTACTACAGTATAATATCTTGAGTTGCATTTGAAATGTTTTCTAGCAGTGTAAAGTGGATTCCGTGTTGGATAACGGATGGATAGTGTTGGGGGGGGGGGGGCATGATCTTCAGTGCCCAGGGGCTCCTGGGGTTGCTAATCCGGCCTTGGCCAGGGCTGTGTAGGAACAAAGGATTCTAACTCAGCACGCACACAGAACGGATAGCTAGCGGACTGCGGGGAGAAATTTGCTGAAATTAAACAAAAAGTATCGATTAGAATTTCTAGCCCAGCGTTAAAATTAGCAAACTTCTCCCAAGATTGTCTGACTTCATCACAGCTGCATGGGAAAATAACACAAATGAAAAAAAAAAACAATGCGTCTGTACACATTGTTTTGAAACAAACAAAAAAAAAGTCTGGTTAAGACATGGAAGAGAAGGAAACAGAAAGCAGAAAAATAAGTAATAACGTGTTCTCCAGTAAACACTGTGTACGACACACTGTACACAAACACAGTGTCATTGAAGCTATTTTTATGGGTTAAGACTTCTGTGTGACAGTAGCGAATGACAGCTGCTGTCGTAGTGTGCCGTCCTGCACGCAGATTAGCATCGTTACCTCATATTCCAAGGCCGCTGATGTCATCAACGTGAGTCATGCCTGTTCACAGCACAGTGTGGACCCGCAGACATGAGGTCACACATTGCAGAGCACACACACACGCATACGTGCGATTACGACACACGTTTGTTTGACAACGCGTGTCACAGCAGGCCTGTGAAAAGATCCGACCACTTGCGGCCACAAATAAGACGACGCACTCACGCACACGCACGCATGCACTCACTCACACGCACGCATGCACGCACACACACATACACACAGGCAGAGTCGTACCTCCTTGTTGCTGTAGTCCTCACTGAGGAACTGACTGTAGCGTCTCCTCAGGAACTGGCCTAGCTCAAACTGCTGCTTCATGCCCAGCTGCCACACACACAGTGTGTTTAACACCTGTGTCTCTACTGTTTCTACTGTATCTACTGTCTGTACAGTAGAGACAGTAGACACACTGTGTATTTAACACCTGTGTCTCTACTGTTTCTACTGTATCTACTGTCTGTACAGTAGACACACTGTGTTTAACACCTGTGTCTCTACTGTTTCTACTGTATCTACTGTATCTACTGTCTGTACAGTAGAGACAGTAGACACACAGTGTGTTTAACACCTTTGTCTCTACTGTATCTACTGTCTGTAGATCCACACCCCCCCCTCCCCCTCCCCATAGTAGACACACAGTGTGTTTAACACTTGCGTGTCTACTGTATATACTGTTTCTATTGTATATACTGTCTATCTACTGGCTTTCAGCATTTTAAACCAGTGTATAATAATGCATCAGTGCTTCATACTACATGTTAATGTTAGTCAGTGCTTCATAATGAGCCTGATGGTTTGATTGGATGATTTCTCATCTGGTTAAATCTAGTTTTATCTGTTATTTAATTCAGTGGCTGCTTGTGTATTGTCGGTGTGGTTAATGGTTATGTGTGTATGGTCAATGGTGTTAGTGGTTGTGTGTGTGTGTGTGTGTGTGTGTATTGTGAATGGTGTTAGTGGTTGTGTGTGTGTGTGTTAGTGTGGGTGTGCGTGTGTGTGTTGTCAATGGTGTTACTGGGCGTCTAATGCGTGTGTGTGAGCCATCCCGTGTCCGGTGTGGTGAGTGCCCCACCTCAGTCAGCTGGCCAAACCCCTGGGCCCAAACCTCCTCTCTGTGGGGGTCCCTGGGATAGGACTCGATGGGGGAGCGGTCGCCATGACGAAATACCTACCACACACAAACACAGACAGAGAGCAGTGGAGGAAAGTAAAGAGGGGGGGGGTTAGAGAGAGGGAGAAAGAGAATGACATATACAGTTTATGCAATCTTGCTCAAAGGACCTTAGAAAACCAATCTCTAATCTAATCCAACACCCCCCCCCCCCTCCCCAATACATTGTTTTATAGTAATATTATTCATTCCAAGCTGTTGGTAAAGACAGACATGATGTAATGTGGACCACAGGCTCAGAACTGCTCCAACAGCAGAAGGGGGATTTTGTGAGCAGAATGATTATACGGCTATTCCCTGTCTCACTCCTGTTAGCCGTGCAATGACATTAAGATAATTTAGGTGGAAAATCTTAAACAAGGCCGGCCCACAGAGTCAGCCTCTTTAATTCACAGTTAGAGTAATTTTGGTACCTATCTTGCATGCAGAGAAGTGTACCAGTAAGGTATTTAAACAGGAACTAAAACAAAGGAAGCACATATATGAACAGTATAATTATGATATAATTACATTAGGTTTGATTTAATCTAATGTAATTGGATCTATACCCAAACATAACAGTCCAAAGTGCATGTTACCCGGTATACATACAGGGCAACAGGTATACTGGGAACATAAGTTTAAATTGTCACTACGCTGTATGTTATATACAAATAGATAACATATTTAGGAATAGATTAAAATATGTAATACTCTTGTTTAGTGCTAGATAATATTGTGTTTACCTAATCAAGATGGCATATTGCAGGACATAAACCAGGAAAACAAAGGATTTATTTCCCATAGTTAGCATAGCTATATATATATATGCAAGGAGGTTTATAAATGCACTGCTGCATCGAAGGCTTGATGTGACAACCTCAGAGTTTAGGCTCAAAGTACAGTAATTCTTTTGTCAAATAAAGTTTAAATACAATAACATCCCGGTGAGCAAATAATACTTAATCACTTAAAAAGTGCAAAGAAACAATATAATGTCATGTGCTTTTGACAAATTATAACCAATAATGCAGCGCTGATGCAAATGCCTCTTTCTCTTGACATAAAGTCTGATAATCAAATCTCACGTGGCTTTCAAATGCCATTATTGATTTCTGTAGAGACAGAGATAACATTAAAAGGACTTACTGCCACGGCAAACTTGAGCACACGGCATTCAGTCAGGGAATAGCAGCACAGAAGAATCACACAGGCCAACCGAGTGTTGCAGCTCCTCATCTTGGCATCTGTCATTTTCCAGTGCTGTCACAAGTTCACCTTCAGACACTGAATGATAACAGCGTGAAAATGTGTTGAATAAATACAAAATAAATACAATTATGTGTATGAGTCATGGTAAGAGCTTGCAAAGAAAGCACAAGTGAACAAAGCTCTCATCTTCACTTATGAATTTATAATTAATCCCAATGAAATATGTATAGACGGCCACCCGTCTATTCCATGAGCGCTGGGATATTAAAGTCTGAGATTGATGTCACGTGAAATATTTGGTACGAGAGCATAATTAGCTTGTGTGGTGTGATGGACCGTACCAGGGAGTCAACGACAACATTCCCATGTTATTACACTGTTATCACTGTTATTACACTGTTATTACTGTTATCACTGTTATCACTGTTATCACAAGCCAACGTCAACATTCACGGTGTGAGTGTTCAAGAACAGCGTGCTGGAAGCTCATATGCACAGGATCAAGGGCTAATCGTAAAATAGTTCTCGCCTTTTGTTTTCATATAGAATTATGCACTTCACATGTAGTCTGTCTTGATAGAGGGCAGATTCTATTCTATTCTATTGATTGTGCTAGTTTGGAGATGTCCAACTATGAAATAAATCACTTTAATTCCATATTCAGAAATGGGACTATATATAAACATACATATACAGTATATACAGTAGGATATATACAAATACAGTCTATATAAACATACATATATAAACATACATATACAGTCTATACAGTAGGATATATATATATATATACACATATACACAGACAATACATACTGTACATGGAAACACCATAACTATGTTGACACAACATAGTGTGCATACAGCTCACCTGCAGCGCTCAGCTTGACTTGGGCTTATAGGAGCCGACGGCGAGAGCTTTCCCCAGTGCATCCCATAATGTAGCGTCACCTTGACGCCGAGATAGAGACACCCTGGACAACAGCAGGAGCAGAGACTATGCATATATAGGCTCTGGACCTGACCCCTGTGTGTGTGTGTGACTCTCTCTCTCTCTCTCTCTCTCTCTCTCTCTCTCTCTCTCTCTCTCTCTCTCTCTCTCCCCCCCTGCCCCCTCCCCCCCACCCACACACACACTCACTGTCCAAACACACTGACCCCTCTGATCATAAAAAAAAAAGGTTTTATTCCAATTTTCAACAAGCATTCTTAAATACTAGGAGTCCGGAATATCAAAACGCTCACAGTTGTCTTCACAAACATATACAGTAGCTTGTCACACCCGTTTAGTTATTGGTTACATTCTCAATATTGGGTCCTCACAAATCTTTATACAGTACAGGCTCAATGGGGAAGATATTTAATTTGTTTTACACATAATTCATTAAAGAGGATCACAATTTGCTACAGTACATACATAGCCAAAATAAAATGGAAAAAGAAAAACCAATGATAATTAAATAATTAAACCGTTTGAAATAAAATGATAGCTCTCCTACAATGCTACTTGTACAGAAGGTGTATTTTGTGTGAGTGACAAAGTGTTCCTGTTAGGAGAAAACTAGTGCCTTTTAATTGTTTTGGAGGATTAGTCTAGGTGTATTGTGGACAAGAAATTAAAGGGATAGTCATTCTCGAGAATGCTTGATAACTTTGAGCTCAGATCAAAACAATATTCTTACGCTTACACATAGCTTTGTAGAAGTATCGGATTATATTTTATAGCGAAATGTAAGGAATTTGATATTATCTTACATTTAGCTTACAATATTTTACCATTTAGTTGACTACCTTTAACCCTGTAAGAACCGAGGTGATAAATATACGTCACTTAGCTCTCCAATATACACATTTAAAAATGTTTCTTTAAAAGAAAACACATTTACTATCAATGGCAAGACAATATAACCTATTGGCTATGTAAATGTAGTCTTAAAAATACAAATGTTGGAGCGCTAAGTGATGTTTTCTTTGGACTAAAATGGGCCTTCCAGGGTTAACTGTTGTGCCAAGTATGTTGCTATAGACTACGGTGTGAAGTTTTGTAAAGGTGGACTCTGAAGCCTATTGTGTAACGCAGGTTGTTGTTTCACAATTGCTAACAAGCATTATTTATGAATGCTAAAAAAAGTCAGTTGCTGAATGCATTTTCTGTCAAAGCAATGCAAGATAATTCACAGTCTGGACCACAAACACTTTTCAAAACATGAACACACTATTGAGAAACGCATTAAACCAACTGTAAAGAACAGAATAAAAGATAAGCCTGTGTGAACAAATGGCCTATAGACCAGAAAACTTAACAGTGTGCAAGTTCTCAATCACACGTGCACACACATACAACAATCCAAGGCCACAACCACCCATTATAGCTAAATCGCCCACCAAGGGATTGGAGACTAAATTACAGGCCTGGCCTGATTCTTCCTGACTGTGCATGTGAGTAAGTGTGTGTTAGTGTCGTAGGGGATTAACTTGACCTGAGAATGTAGGTCCAGCCAGTTATGACTTCATCATCAGGCCACGACAAGTCAACACAGCTGAACATTCTGGGTTTGAAAGTCTTATTTTTCTGACACAAGCCGTTTTTATGTTTTGTAGGTAGTTCATCTGCTACACACACACACTCAAAGACACACACAAACACACACACACACACTCACACAAACACACATACACACCAAGTCAAGGTCAGTCATCAGGCAGAAGTTTCTTTCTTATGTATCTTCCTCACTGCTACACACACGCGCACATTCACACGCGTACACGCACACAAAGACACACACACACGCACACACACAGGCGAAAGACTGCAGACTGTTTACTGTAAAAGGCCAATCACCTGAAGAAATGGGTCAGTGGTTCCACCTGTACTGATCTGACACACACGCATACGCACGTGCAGGTGCATGCGTGCACACACACACATACTGTACACACATACAAAATCACTAAATTAAGCACACGCACGCACTTCCTGTATAAACATGCACACAAACACGCACACAGGAACAAACATATCGACACAAACACAGCTGAATGCACTATTGATACGCATTAGCTAATGGAGTGTGTGCTAAACAAGCACGTACAGTATACACGCACGCACGCACGCACGCACGCACGCACACACACAGAACTACATCTCTCTAACACCCATCTGTGTGTGTGTGTGTGTCCTTGTCTTTGTTGAAATAGTTGCGGTGATTTTCACGACCGTCGCCATGGCAACGGGGAGGATGATGTTGACAGAATCTGTTGCAAGGCGACGGGGTGCGATAAGAGCTGTGTAACCACACGCGCGTGCACGTGTTTATATATACTGTGTGTGTGTGTGTGAAATGCGTTTATGTGTGTGCGTGTGTGAGAGAAATGTGTTTGTGTGTGCATGTGTATGTGTGCATACTGTATGTGCGTGTGTGCGTATATATGCAAGTGTGTGTGTGTGTGTGTATATGTATATGTATGCGTGTGTGTGTGCGTATATATGCAAGTGTGTGTGTGTGTGTGTGTATGTGCGTGTATGTGTGCGTGTGTGTGCGTATATATGCAAGTGTGTGTGTGTGTGTATAGTGTGTGTGTGTGTGAGATTCTCCAATCCATAAAACGAATGTAGATTATCAGCCAGTAGGGGACGTCTCATCCTGATGGAACAAGACCTGCACCGACGAAAAGCTTGATGTGTGTGTGAGAGAGAGGGAGGGAGTGAGAGAGAGGGAGAGAGAGAGAGGGATAGAGAGAGAGTCA
>JAODUH010002622.1:0-11907 GCA_027564835.1 Typhlichthys subterraneus | reverse complement strand
AATAACAAAAATGATGTAGGTTAGAATCATTCTATCCAAAAACTAAACTCATATTTGAATTCCCCATAAAAAAATACTTATTTTTGACACCCCTCATGTTAGGATTTCCTTCAAATTCATGTTAGCACCTGAGTATGACCCGCCCTACTCCTATAGCCAGTGGGTCCAGAGGAAGGGACAGATACCATCTACCACATTATAATGCATCTTAGTTGTGTGTGTGTGATCTAATCTATTACACTCTACTACAATAGATTAAATGAGGAGGACCAATGTACTAGCAAAATATTTCCCTGAAACCTTCACAGCAGCGAGCTTCACCTGATACAGCAATACTAAAAGATGTTCTCCAACCTCGGAAGGAAATCATTGTTGATGTTTATTCAACAGCAAAGGTCTAATCCTTTTATAACAAGTTTTAAATACCCAGTGTTATTGCCAAACACTATACTACTCACCAGGGAAGGGTAGATACAGCATAATCAGATTTGAGATAATGTATTTGGACTAAGGCTAAAACAAACAATGTTACTGTTGGAAATCATTGTGGTCTCTGCTTATAGTGGCTAATGAGGGGAGGAGGAGAGGGTATTGAGCACTTAGACACAGTGATGGGAATGAAACATTAGAGGCCAGCTATTTCGCTTTGCTCTCTGATCAGGGGTTTATTTGGAAGCAATGTATTGCCAGGGGTAAAGCTGAACATACCGTTATCCAGCTCTCCCTCTCTCTCCCACCCTATAGCGCTGAAGACATAATGTGCACACACTGTACGGCCGTGCTTACACACATTAACATACAGTGCTTACACACAGCTCTCACAGTATGTCTCCTGTCTCCATCTCGAATTTTGGTTCTTTTTGCTTTCCTTCCCTCTTGTATCTCGCTATCTCTCTTTCTCTCTCTTTATCCCTGAACAGTGCGTCGGCATGTGTGTGCTGTAAAAGCTTTGGCAGGTATGTTGTCGGACTTGACAGCTTTGTGTGTGTGCGTGCATGCGTGCTTGTGTGTGTGGCATTTCAACCCTGGTGTGTAGGTTTTAAACACAGGTCACAAAGAGAGAGAGAGAGAGAGAGAGAGAGAGACAATTACTGACAAAAAAAGATTGTTGACTTTGATTCAGACCTCTGGCTTCCTACAGGCCGTCTACTGGTTTAGATATAGACATATTGATTTGTAATTTCCTATGGCGATGTCCACACAGTTTATGTACTCTTTTCACAACAAAAACAGGGACCATGGCTTTGGCTCAGGTTGACCTGAATGGAAAAGATAATCAGCTAATTCTCAACTCCATTCAGTGGTTAGACCAGTGCGTGGTTTTCCCCTTATTTACTCTGACACAACACAGATAAATACATACTATATGTGTAGTTTAGGCAGGTGGTATTTGCTCCCCTTTTCACATTAGAGGAACATATTGTCTGTGATTGTAAGCTAATATACATTTAGTCAATTTACCAAAAATCTCTTCACGGTCCTCTACCTTTCCATTAGAGGCAGGGTTAGTCATTATTGAGAACGCTTGCTTACTTCGAGCTAAATTCGAAACAGTATCAGTCCATGGCACCGCTCTACACATCGAAATGCACTGTGAAGCTAAGCGTAGTACTACGTTCCTATTTACAGATCAGGGCTGTTTAGACCTATCAGATATTTTTTTAACACGCACAGAGAACGGTAACCTAGCGGAACGCGAGAAGATATTTGGTTAATTTGAATAAAAGTATATTAGCTTACAATTAGCTTGCAATAGTTGAATAAAATATCTGGCACTTTTACACAAAAAACACATAAATAACTAGGCGGTAAGCAGTAGAGAGGGGCGATAGGTGATCAAGAACTCGCTGGTTCAAACCCCGCTAACTCCTCACCAAGTGTCGAGGTGTCCTTGAGCAAGACACCTAACCCTAACTCCTCCCGGTGGTCAGGTGTCTCCTTGCTCCTTTGATTTGAGTTGAGTTAAAGTTGAATTTAGCAAACCTTCTTGAGAATGACTTACTATACCTTTAATGACTTACTATACCTCTAATCCTAACCTTTATTCTGCTATATACCATTTTATATAGCAGAATAATCAAAGTAAGCTACTGTATTAATTTAAATCACAAATGAGTGTCGTCATTGTAGTGTATAGGTTGCTCTGCATATCTATGCTCAACAGGTATGTATGGTATCGCTGTATTGATCCAGCAATATACATGGTCCATCTCTGACAGTGAGAAAGACATGATGGAGCAATAGATATACCGGGGCATAGATCGACAGACTGGCTCACATACTGTGGAGCATCTAGCATCTTATGCCATCTTTTACACCAGACAACTTCAAAGCCATGTCTCTGTTGCAGAAAAATTTGTCAGAGTTATACAACTCGTGAGTGTTTGGCATGCTACTGTCATCTCTGCCATAGGTGGCCATCAGAGCGATCTTATTGTTGGTAATTATTTTTTCCTCATCTTGACCTTTCCATACAGCGAACAGTGTATAATGTAATCATGTTGTAAGTCTTGTCTCAGGCAAAAAGTGACATGGATATTATCAATATGACCGTCCTTCCAGCATTTAATGGGAGGCAGAAAAGTAGGCACAAGACAATCTCTGACAGCGTAGATAGCCATGCTGCTATTACCAACTATCTACTGTATTCTTTTTATAGCATTTGATCACAGTCATATTGGTAGCAAACAATAGGTGAAACTAGTTAGTGGATGATAATGGTGACAGCTGTGGCCATTGGCCAATAAGATGTGACATTGAGCCACATTGTACAGAAAAACACCTGTCTGTTACAGTCCAGCCTTCCCCTAGTGTATCTGTAGCTTTCCTCAGTCCCACCCTGTTTGGTACACGTACTATTATGATCAGCCTCACCTATTGCCCCTGTCCCAATCAGCCACAGTGTATTTAGTCTCTGTTCTCCCATCTGTCTTGTGTGTGTTTTGCTCTAATACCTGCCTGTTTATCTGCCTGCCTCGTTTGTGACCCAGCCTGATTTAGCCTATGTCTACATAGATTCAAAACAAAGCATGATTCACAATTAGTTTACTTTATTAAAACTATATGCCATATCCTGTATGTGCAATTAACAAAAAACATTTGCAAAAATTGTCTGTGCAGTTACAAAAATAAAAATAGAACAATTATCTAAAGTTAAATAATGCACCACTGGCAGGCAATGCCTGGATAAACATTCACAGTAATATATATTACCACAAACAGGTTGCATCCCCCAGTATGTTCACTTTACTGTACATATAGGCCTAGTTGTGTAGCTGTTGTGTAACACATTTAAATGTACTTTCTTCTGTCATTAATGTGCTTGTTGAGCATCTGAAAAACACAACAAAAGAACAGCACCACTTAATTAGCTTTTTTTGACATATATGAGATTATGTATGATTGAAAGAATAGCCAAAATGAGAAACCTTGTGTGGAACAGCCATACATACATCATATTTCTTTTGTCTTAAATTTATATAGTGTCAAAGATTTCTTGCCAGGAGAACAAGTATATCGACAGACTCTGGCTTGATGTAAGGCTTCCCGGGTCTCGCCCGTGTAGGACGGCCGGAGAGATACTGCCCACATCCCCAGTGCCTCACGCCCTCACGTGCGATCAGGCCGATTGCCGTCAGCCGTGTGGGCGTGAGGGCATAAAGACCGGTGACTCCGGGGAGGGGGTGTGGGTTATTGTTGATGTTTCGTTGCTGTTTCACGGTCCTGTTCATGTGTTGTTCCATGTTAGGTTTTGTGACTGTATACGCCTGTTTAACTTCTGTTTATGAGTTTGTATTCACTGTTTGAGTTCTTTTCAGTTCGATTAAATGACTGAAAAGAACTCGTTGGGGCTCGTTGAGGCTCGTTGCTTTCCCGGCATCTGTGTTGTTTTCGTTCGTTTGCACTCGCCTCACCATTCCAGCATTACACTTGAGACATGCCCTGTTACATATTACGATATTTCCTCCTTTACTAAAGACCCTTTCTGATGGGGCGCTTGTGGCAGGGATTGATAGGTATTTACTTGCCAACTTACTCAGTCTTGGGAAGTTGGATTCATGCAGTTTCCACCATTGAAGTGGGTCTGTGTCAGGGGACAACAAGTACGTTGACAGCTCAGCTCTGATGTCTTCCACAGAGATCTGGGTGGCAGCTGTAACTGTCTGCTTGAAGAAACTCCCTAGTGTTTTCTTCTTTTTTGACACAAGCTCAGCATCCTTTTTGGGTACCTTTTCCAGAGCCCCACACTGAACTCAGGATCCTCCTGACCTACACACACAGCTGTGCATGACTCAGAATCGTCCAGAATCGGAAGTGACGCCATGTCTAGGACTTCAGTTTTAGCAGGATTAGGCTTGGGCGATATGGACCAAAAGTAATATCTGAATATTTTTGGGCTGAATGGCGATACACAATATATCTCAATATTTTATTTGTGTGTTAAATGCTCAGCTGTAATAAATACGATGCCTGCCAGTAGTGCATTATTTAACTTTAAATAATTGTTCTATTTTTATTTTTGTAACCGCACAGACACTTTTTGCAAATGCTGCTTCTTTTGTTAATTGTTCAGATGGCACATACAGGATATGGCATTATGAGATGTCACAAATGCCTTACAAGCCTTTGTTAATAATTAAGTGCAAACGCATGGTTCCTCTACCTGTTAACAAATAGTTTATCAAAATGTAAATCAGATGGCAGATGTCCTGCTAACAGCAGGTTCGTTTCAGTATTGAAGGTCCCCATTCTTTGCCAAATCTGTAACTAAAAGGTCTGACTAATGACACATTGGGCCTCATGTACGTATGTTAGCAAGTGCAGCATAAAAGCCAGTGGAGCGCAGATAGCGCACGCTGTACCATGGAATTTTACATTGGATGTAACTTGCTGATCAGGTAATTAGCATTTGGCAACGTCCTCTAAACTAAACACAGCGAGTAGTCTATGTTCCAGCCTTATCCATACGTTGCGGCACCTGAAAGCAATGAAAGAGTAGACCTATTTATAATTTAAACAGCCTACTTGACTATATTTATCGTCAAACCTAGAGATAATGGGCGTAATTCTACTATAAAATGACTGTAAAATGTAAATGAAAGGAATAAACATTTATTTTAACAACACACAAGCAATCAAATCCTTCAGCAGTCTCTCCATGGCCTGTGTCTTCATCTTGCTGGAATTAATATTGTCGTTGCTTGCTTCCCCTGTTCAAAGAAATTAGCTAACTGGGATAACACCTGCTTTTCAGATGCAGAGAATTTTCACCGCAAAACCAACTTGCGCTTTGCTCTCTCCTCACGCATCTCATATTTTTGCGCGACCCTCCCAATCTTCCCTCGACCCTCCCATGAATGCATTATGCATGAACAGGAAAGCAGAACTTGTGGTTGTGTTCCTTCAACAGGCAAAATAGCGTTTTAGCCATGTGCTTGCTACTCGTACATACAATGACATGTTTTTAGGCGCAAAGTGCGACGAAATTACGCCTAAAACGTGCGCTAACACGTTAGTACACAAGGCCCATTGTCTTTAGAAATGGGAGGGTGTCAGACAGAATATATCAGTCTTTTCAAAGTCTTTCATTGCACTGTATGCTTAGCATAAGGGGCGGGAATATTGCGTGGCCAAAAACAGTGGCCAACATGACAATGTGATTATATGAGAGCCGGAAAGCCCTGACTTATTTGGAATGGAGCGCAGGCCAAACCACCTACACCGTGGCCTGAAGCTCTTGGTAGAGAACGAAGAGTGTTGATGAGTATGTGTGTATGCATAAGTGTGTGGTTGTTGTATGCATCTTTTTATCGTTATAGGCCAGGTGCTGAAGCAAACTAATTTGCCCAAGGTGGTTAATAAAGTTTAATCTAATGTAATTTGATTCAGCCTGTTGCTGTTTGTGTACTTGCAGTGTGTGTATTTGCTTGTCTGCTTGAATGTGAGCATTGTGTGTGAGTGAGAGACAGAGAGAGAGAGAGAGAGAGACAGAGAGAGACAGAGAGAGAGAGAGAGAGAGAGAGAGAGAGGGAGAGAGAGAGAGAGGGAGAGAGAGAGAGAGGGAGAGAGAGAGAGTGGGGGTGTGAGAGAGAGAGAGAGAGAGAGAGAGAGAGAGAGAGAGAGAGAGAGAGAGAGATAGAGTCTGCTATGATGTTGCAAAGATGATTTATGCCATGCCTAATATGGACACACTGCTAATACGCACATACAACATGCACACAAACACACAATCCATGTGTCCTATTGACAGCAGCAAGGTGGTGTTGGAGGTTGGAGTTCTTCTCCTCCACATCTTCTCCTGACATTTTCATCTACTCCTCTGTCGCTCCATGACCTTTATCCACCCAGACACATTTCAGTATTCTTCTGTCAGTTCCTCAAATGTCTTTTCTTTGTCCATTTCGCCTCTCAGCATGTCCCACAAACGCCATTTTTATTTAGGCTTTTCTCACTCCATGGCTCTTTGTATTTTCTCCCCCACCTACTCTCCTCACTTTCCTCCTGTTCCTCTCCCATCATCTCCATCCTTCCCCTCTTTTCTCTGTCTTTTAAGACTCTTCTTCTCCTCCTCCAACCCCGCCCCCTTCCCCTCATCCCTACTCTCTTTTCTCCATCTTCTTCGATGGTATTTCACATAAGGGGAGCTGACATTTGCGGCCGATACTCCGGGGGCTTCCTCTCTTTTTCCCCTGGCCTTTTTTTTTTATGCTTCCTTCTGGGCTTTTTACATCTCTTTCATGGCCCTTTTTATATTTTAAAGCTCTTTCTCCTTTTCTTTTTCCCATTTTGCTTAGTAGTCCTATCTACTTATTTTCTCCTCTCACAGGAGTCGACCTTTTAGCTTTGCCGCCAGCTTTTTCATCGGCTTTGTTTGCTGCTCATTTTATTCCAGATCATTCAGGATGCCCTTGTCGCTTTCGTCCCCGTGAGCCACTTTCTGTCCAGCCTGTTAAGGACAGTGCCGCTTGACAGCTTTTGTTGAAGTGTTAAGAGAGGATAAAGCATTGTCTTTGAACTTGTTTCCTTTCTTTCCCAAATCAAATGTACAGTATATAATGCTCTGATTTACAGCATAAGCTTATGCATTTCCTACATTCTGAGATGTTGCAGAGAAAAGGTGGGGCCGTTCTTAAAGGCCCATGGCCTGTTTACTCTGACCAGACATGATCTCACAGTCCTTTTTTGCACACAAAACTAAATCCACCTAGGCAACTGCCAACTGGTGCTCCCCTTTTTGCCTCCGGGGTCCAACAGCTCTCGTTCCTTACAATAAGCTGGAGCCTCTATTTCCCGTGACCTACTGTGAACTAGAGCAGGCACAGCAGAGGGTCGACAACCCAAACTCCAGGAGATAAGAACACAATTTTGATGAGGAGGAGATTGGTGCTGACGCTGACCCCAAAGACCCCACAGCGGTGGACCAGGCAGAGGTCTGAAGTGTAGTGCTACAGTACTTTTAGAACTTACGGTCCGTTTTCAGACACTAACTTTCCAGAGTCCCTTCAATAAATCCATTGGTCTCTCCGTTCATATGTCCGTCTACTCCTACTGTCTATCTATCCACATTATACTTCACAGTAACCGTTCTCTGTTAAGGTACATGGGTGGCAAGTGTGACAACAAGCCCAGGGGATGAACAGCACGAAAGCTCTTGACCAGCAGCAGTAAGCCAACGCTAAAGTGACGGAGCGGGCTCATGCTCACAGGTCTGCCGTTAGCGTTACACTCCAGCACTTCCACAGAATAGCATACACCAGTCAATGTGCCCCTTAATGCAAAATGGCTTTCTGGATGGATACAATTATAACGCTCAGTGTTTAAGTGCAGCTGGGTGTACCTGTGACGTAAGTGCGACGGCAGCATTTGAGGTGTGAGCGATGCTGAAGCTACTCGTGAAACAATGTTCAACAAAGTGGCGACTGTGAAAGAGCTGGAAATGAGGATGACTGGGCCTATGGTTATCTTTGTGGGAGGATAACAGGGTACAGTGAGACATAGCCTACTATCGATGGCAACGAGGGCTGTGCTGACGGGAAGCGCTAAGTGCTAAGAATGGAGATCGTATAATGTGGAAACTGAGAAACCTGACCTGACCTGAACAGTTGGATTTCATAAGAGACGTGAAAAGACAGTTTACAGTTTTTTTTGTAAATTATGTAGATATAATGCAATATTTCCTCGATGCACAATGATTTGGAAGTTAAAAACTGTTAACAGCTTTCGGTTCACATTCAACGAATTCAGGTAACTGTAAACTCCGTGGGTCCTATATAGACGTGATGTTTATGGAGACAAATCAAAGCTAGCCAAAGAAAGAGAAAAACATTCACAACCAGGTGAATGACAATTAAACATATAACATGGGAGTTACCAATGATATAAAGGCCATATGTTATTCCAATGTCATTATTGACTTTTCTTCCCTTAAGCTTCAGTTGGTGTTGATTGATATTGATGACTAAATTACATAATAGATTTGATTTTGTATAGTTTTTATTAGTCCAGCTGTTTTAGGTCTTTTCAAAGAGCACAACTGATGACACAACTGGCAAACACTGACAGCATGGCACGTATGCTTTACTATATGTCCCATACACATTCCATTTACAGCAGACTGTTGAGAGCCAGGTCATCAGAGCCAGGCCCTAGCTGCCCTTCATGCTGCCACATGCTAGTTAGCCTGTGCTACTTCAAACATCACCATAATGCTAAATAGAGCCCAATGGGCGAGGTTAACTAATGAGCACAGTTCACTGCAGACCTGTCAACAACCAGACTTATAGAGGGAGAGGGAGAGAGAGAGAGAGAGAGAGAGAGAGAGAGAGAGAGAGAGAGAGAGAGAGATAGTAGCTGACTGCGTTGTTTTTGATCTCGGCTCCCTGAAAACTTGCTCTGCCAAGTGGTTAGTGTGGATGTGTGTGCGTGTGTGTGTGTGTGTGTGTGTGTGTGCACATGTGTGTACAGTATGCATCTGAGGATCTATTGTTGCTAAATATAGACTGCGTCTTATACGATGACAGCAGAACCATAAGAAGAGTAAGGTGCGCTGTTCTCTCTTATAGTTTCACATTTGAGTACTCTCTCTTTAAGGCCAAGGCATACTTTCCGTTTCCGTGGACGGTGCGCGTGACGTAAATACCGGTGCGGACTCATCCGCGTGGAGTAGGCTTGGAACAGCCCTCGCGCTCGTCCGCGTTGCGCGAAGCCAGACATATGGTAGCATGCAGCGGCCTTAAGTCTCACCGGCTTCTTTGCGTCACCCAAATCTTGCTGGCCTGTTACAGTTAACAGATTTGTGTGCTTGAACGCCGTACGCGAACATTTCTTGGAACGTTCCCTTCCTCTCGCTATGGTGTCACGGCAACAGACACCCTGTTGTGGGTCAGTGTTTCTGTCGGGCTCTAATGAGCGCCACAGCGTCTTGATGGCGAACAGAGCTGCAGTGCATGCTGGGATGCCGACGCTTGGGAACGATGCGCACAGCAATTACACCAGGGACCGTGACGAAGTAGTCAGCTAAGATGAAACACTGTCACCACTCAAATGGAACAGCATGCACTGTGTAGTGATACAGTACATGTTTATGAATATAAACGCAATAATTCATGTCATTTTCTTTGTTATGTTTTATGGAGTTCAGCCACATGTTTCAGAAGAAATCACTGTAGGCGAACGGGTCAACCAAACTTTAAATGTGCAATTTTGCACACGAGACAGTATAATGTTAGTTCAGTTGTTAGTTTACAAAGTTCTCTTAAAAAATGACTCAATATAAAACAGTTACGGCATCAATCCTTTGTTGTACATGAACATTGTTGATGTACTGTATTTGCTAGAAATGGTTTCCTCAAAGTCTTCATAGCAATAAGCATAAGACTGCATTGCTGGGAATCTTTGAAAGGGTACTCTTTTAGAAATTTAAAAGGCAGTCCTTTTTTCCTTAAATGTGTTGAGTTGCCTGGTAAAAAGAATACAGGCACACAGATGAAAAGCATCAGATATGAGACTGCTTTTTTCAAGGGCAAGAAGCACGTATACACTTTCTCTCAAAGACAGTCCTTCACATACAGTATACAGTATACTGCATATACCATATATACTGTATATTCACAGACATAGACAGTTGTACACATACATACAGTACAGTAAATATGTCTCTATACACATACAGTACATGCATAGTGTGTATGAGAGAGAGAGAGGTTTTGGATTCTGTGGTCTGCGCTGAGGCAATCTGTTTCTAGGCACTCTGCCAGGATAGTTAATGCCTAGCCTATATGGCTGTTTAAGATGCACAGAACTTAATACATATACTGTATTTTCTGTATGTACTATATGGTGTACAAGATGTCATTTAGCATGTGATTTGATCCAAAGCGACTTACAGTGCATGTTAAATACCAGGGACTATTCTGAATGGGTTAGCCATCTTACTCAATTATGCTTACAGGATAAGGCTGGTCATATGGGAGGATCAAACCCTGGACCTTTTGTGCTGGGAACTGGCCACCATAACCACCATCTCCTGTCCAACAGCACCCCAACAAACCTATATTACATTGAGTTCTGGGGTGCGTTCAGTGTTCGAAGTGGGTCAGAACACTTGGCAATGATATTAACTTCTGGCTTTTACTTTGGTGTACTGTGACTTGTTCTTATGCGCCGGCACACCTAACACACTGATACAGTTACACTATGAACTCATTACCAAGGGGCACTACATCAAAGAAATACATGCATGTTATGTGCCGTACATCAGCAATTCAGAGTGTAACAAAGCTGCTGATACTGGCCGATAATCACAGCAACATGTGACTAAGGTGCTAAAAGCACACTAGACTGTGAGCCAACAGGAAGGATGTAGGAAACACTGTCCTGAGAGCTTGTGCCATACGGTACCACATCATGCAAGCAATGTGTGCGTGCGTGAATGCATGCAATATTACCTTGTTATATGATAGCTTAGATCCCCCGTGACCTGTTAAGTCTGCAACATAGAGAAACACAAAGAAAGATACAATGCAATTATTACTCTCAACACTCATAAAGTTAAGATGTATATAGTGCTAGCACACGCACACATCCGAACACACACACTTTGCAATGCACTATGGTTGTTGTACATAATAATACAAAACACAACGTAGATGTGTTAATATGCACCGACTGTTCGTTGGTCGTGTTCAGCACGTGATCACGTAAAAAAAACACATCGATGTGTGGATGGCTGTGAGTGTCATAATTGGTTCAGCGCCAGTTACTCTGCTGTTACAAGGTACTTGTTTTATTTTTAATAATTGGACGTGAGAAACTCATTAGTGCCGTTTGTGCGTGCGGTCTTTATTTACGCTTGAGTCATCCAGTTCACTTCATCCCCTCACAGGCTCAACCTGTGAGAGAGAAGAGCAGTCCAGCGCTACAGTGGTGTGTGACTCACAAGTTTTAGAATAGAAGCATTTTAAGTTTCAGCGCGTTCGCCTTGCTCTCACTGTCAGCGCACGTTTACCCTGGGGCATGTCCATCAACGTGACTTGTGTCTCTCTGTGCCTGCCATGTCTCTTTTAACACAAACACATTCAGTCTCGTGTCTAAATCCCAACAACTCCCTGTCCTGTCTGACGCGAGTAAACCAGCTGCTGTCCTGTAGCACCTCCCTCTCTCTCTCTCTCTCTCTCTCCCTCTCTCTCTCTCTCTCTCTTCCTCCAAACACTATTTACAGCACACTGCTTTTGAACGTCATCCTATGTGTTGGCTGGTCTTTATTCCTTTTTATGTGACTGTATAGTTTCAATATTGCATTTTTTTAATGATCAAGGTTCATGTAAAATACTGTAATGATTCACCAGGAGACAGGGACATTCTTTGGCTTGTAGCCGTTTAATAGGAAATTAGCAGTACAACCAACAC
>JAODUH010002621.1:0-11908 GCA_027564835.1 Typhlichthys subterraneus | reverse complement strand
GGGAGAGAGAGCGAGAGGGAGAGAGAGGGAGAGGGAGAGAGAGAGAGAGGAGGGGGGTAGAGAGAGAGAGAGTGGGGGTGAAAGAAGGATGGAAAGACAACAATAAACTCAGCCATCTACTTGTCTTCATTCATTAAATTACATTCACACAAACACACCAAGACTCTTTCCGTTATGCCAAACTGAATTAGGTTTAAGCTGTTCTTTGTTAATCGAAACACTATGTGCATTGTGGCCTCTAAAAAAAGGATGTTTGCTTTTCCCATTGTCATCAGTCAGTAACATCTCAGGAAAGTCCACGCCAAAACAAGACTCAATCTGTTTTGTAATATCCCGTCAACTGTGCAATTAAACTGAGCCAGTTAGGTTGCACCATTAGGATGTATATCCTTAACATTGAGGATATTTTGTTTTTATCTACATCAGTTAGCAGTATATGGCATGGTACTGTATGCGTGAGTGTGTGTGTGTGTCTTCTGAGAGAGAGAACATCACCAAGAACATACCTGTCTCCTTTTTTCATTCTCTTCTACCTACATCTCCCCCTGTCCACCTCATTTCACCCCTCATTCCCCTCCATGTGTGTTCTTGTCTCCCATGCAGTTGTTCTGTAGCTGTAACATCTGCTCCGCAAAGCCTAATGGTCAGGTATATGTTGTTACTTCACATGCTGTCCAACACACACACACATAATCAATATCAAATCTCAATTTCAAAACTGGAAAAACTATTTACACACACAGACCCGCAAAGACATACAGCAGGGAGCAGGGAGACGTCTAAAACACGCAGGCCAGCGGCCCTCCAGGACCAGGGTTGAATAGCCCTGACATGCAGTATTAGCCAGCAGGGCCATATTGAACGCACAAAAATGTATCCGTCCCTCTATATCCTCGCTAACTTGAGACAAAATGCTCCCAGGCCTCAGCGAAGATGGAAGGGAACAGGCCAGAAGAAAGATGCTCACACATGTTCATGGGAACACACATACAACACACACATACACACACACAGGTAAATAAAAATAGACAGACATACAAAGATAGGAAGCTAAAATACCCACACAGTTCCATCTCCATCTCTCTTATCCTCTCTTGTTCTCCATCAAAGCACACGTGTGTACACGGCGTGTACTTAAAGTGTTCTTTGTCAACCTAGCGGTGTTTGTTTTTAGGCATGAATGAGAGAAGATGGCTGTTGGGGGCAAGGACTCAGATAAACCTGGAGCCCTGTTTGAGAGAGAGAGAGAGAGAGAGAGAGAGAGAGATGGAGGGGAGATGTTGTCTAATAACTAGGCCAAAGCAGTCCTGGAGATATTAGTATTCTTAATAGAAAAAACAGTCAGGGGGAAAGCGATTGAAGTAAATACCCAAAAACACGCGCACACACAGCATGCAAAGTACACAATGCATGATTACATTTTTATGTTAAGTTACAATAGATAGCAATATCTGAAATGTTCAGCTGTACAAGTGGTACTTGACTAACACAACAAATACAAGAAAACATTTTAAACATAGATTCGTATCCCCCAACACGATCAAACTCCAAAGTGTTATGTTCAGTGCAAACACTGTTCTGGCAGTGTGCAATATTGTTTGTAAAGTATGATTTCTATTCTCCCTTTCTCAGATGTATCAAAAAGCTTAAAAAGACCTGTGTATACTTTTATAGACCAATTAATAAAATAAACGCAGTAAAGCATGTAACACTGAAATTAATAAAAAAATTAACGAACGAATGAATGAAAAAATGAACCAAACGTATCAAAGCACCCATGATTAAAGACATTGCACCTCCACCACATATTAGTGGTGTCTAAATTGACCTGTTGCTGTTTCCGTAGCTACACGGTCTAAATTGGTGGACAGGGAGTCTTTTGAGCATTAAAGGGAGAGATTAATTAAGTCTGGATAGTTGTTTGGTGTGTGTGTGTGCGTCCCTCTTTCCCTTCCCCTCTCTCTCTCTCTCTCTCTCTCTCCCCCCACCTCCCTTCCTCCCTCTCTCCCCCCCTCGCTCTCCCCCTCTTTCTCTCCAAGAGCCCATTCTAATAAAAAGACAGGGCCACAGGCCCAGAAAATAGATTGTGTGCCGGTGCTTGCTATTAGGTATCGGCTAGCTTAAGGGATCTGGACATGAGATAGTGAATAGAACCTGTAGGAAAAGGGTATGTAGTGAGAATAGGGGTGAAACGAGAGTATAGGCTAGAGAGAGAGAGAACGAGACGGCTTTCAGCTAATAGTTTCACCTAATAGTTTTCCAATTTGGCTGGTTTGGACGCCACACTTTAGCAGACTCTCTTCCACTATAGGGCAGTTGTACTTACATGTTAGGCGTAATTTCGTTTCAAAGTCTCATTGTTCAACATTGTTGTTGATATAATGCACTAGTCGCCCAAACAGATTATGGGTTGGGGTAGAATTACACCTCTTTTATTTCTAGTTCTGATGATACCTCAGAGAAAAACTTTTTTTTTGTTTTCTGAGACTCGACGGTTTCATGATTTCGGGTGCCGCATGTCACGGTCATGAGAGCGGTGGCATGCGCTGATTACGCCATCAGCCACAAGTCTGGTGCACCCGACGATCTGCCCCAAGTGTGCAGGTGTGTTCCCATCTCTGCGTCAGTATAGATGTGCATCCCACTACAGTGAACATGACCGCTTCTGCTGATGTCTCTATTACTGTTCCAATCTCTCACTGGTGTCAAGTGTAAAAAGCTAATTTCCCCACTAACACTCTTTATACCTCCTCATTCTTCCCCTCTCATGCATACGCACTTATACTGTATGTGCACACAGGCATGACGACATTGACCGCCCTGTGCTCAAAGACACTGTGACCTGTGCCAAGGCGTTGCCAAGGCTGGGATAGTGTTGTGTGTGTCATGTCCGCACCGCTTTTATAGCCTGGGCTAAAGAACGGACGGCTGACGGCTGAATCTGAGTTGATCAGAATCGCTTAATGCACCTTTAATGCAACAGCAATTAAAATACTGGGACCATTTCACAAATACTTGTTTAACCACACGCTCTGTCCAAAGCCTCCTCTCAATCCCTCGCCAGGAAGTCAAAAACATTTCATCTCAATGTATTTTTTAGATGAAATACTGACCCTAAGCATTGCCCCACAGCTGTAGAACCTTACCCAGGACACCTCAGCCAGGACACACAACCGTACCCAGGACATCTCAGCCAGGACACACAACCTTACCCAGGACACACAACCTTAACCAGGACACACTGCCTTACCCAGGACACCTCAGCCAGGACACACAACCTTACCCAGGACACACAGCCTTAACCAGGACACACAGCCTTACCCAGGACACCTCAGCCAGGACGCATAGACACCACAGCCTGATTTGCATTGGGTCTTCAGGCTGAAGACGCAGTAATAGACAGAGACGTCGTACACGGCAGGTCTGTTACTGCTCGTTAGACATCTAATGATTCTCTGTCAGCCTACACTGTAGCGAGCTGGGTCAGGGAGACAGACGGAAGGAGGGAAAGACAGACAGAGCGTGGAAAGAGGAAGAGGGGGAAAAAGTCAAGAGAGCAGCGATGGAGAGCCATTCACACACGCGCGAGCGGGCGTCTCTCGGGATGCCTGAAAAGGCTAAGATTCATCTCTGGGAGATTCATGTCTGGGAGTGAAGCTTGATGTTCAGCTGAGAAACAAGATGGTGTTCAAACAATGTGCACCGTTACAGTAGTTTGGAAGCCCTCGATGTAAAAGCATTTGTCGACCGTGTAAAACCGGCCAATCAGCGGCTAGCTGAAGTTTTTCCAAAGATTATAACATCAGAGTACATCAGCGTCTTCCCTGATTTTGAACATATGGATTGGCTGAGATAAAGGTAGTTACCCCAATCGAATTTACGGATGTATGTATGTACTGTACTGTAAGGACGATACAGAGAAAAATGACATCAGCCATTTTCCAATATAGGAAAATTTTAAATACCTCTAACCAACATTTGAAGCTCTCAATCTCTCCTTCCATTTACTTTGTAAGCAGTAGACGATTCTTGGCAATTATATTATACAACCAACAACAGGGGCATCAATTGGAGAGACGCTTCGCTCTCACATTAATGGCCATTGATGTCATGGTTGTCATCTAAGGAGTGTCCAACTAGCTGTGACTCCTCAATGAAGTGATCAGTATATCAGGTGAGTTACAGTACCACAGAAGCAAGAAGACTGTATTTGCTATCAATCACTCTTACTCATTGTAGACAATTTTAGTCCTAACTTTCAAGACTACCCCACTAAAAGAAAACATGCTGGAAACTTTAAAGAAAAGTTAAAAAAAATGTATGCGTGAGTGCTCGGTACGTGTACAGTAGGAAGCACAAGACAAATATTTGGCACTTTAAACTTTCAAAGAATAATCACATTTAAGCTCTGGAGGAATATTCGTAAATCTATACCCAATGCAAAGTGAAATAATGTTGATTTTAGACATCGACATATCTAACGACATTTCAGAGCTACGGTGTCTGAACCATAGTTTTTTGTTTTCCGTAGCTCGTACTCTATATCGAGTCAGCAGTTGCTTAGTAACAACGCGCAAAGACTTGTGGATTGTGGCGCTAACGTGGCTGTCGTTAAATAATGGCAAACAGGCCAACCGTGAATACGTACCACATTGAGTTGGTCCTAATAGGGAGAGTGTATCATTCAGTCTAATTGGAACGCCAATAGCAGAGCTGCCCTGGGGGCTACTGTAAAGACACATGCCTGCACACACGAGATGGGTGTTCAGAGATGGGCCACACACATTATTCACCGGTAATTACAATGTCAATACGCCGGGCTGTGGATTCACAGTAATAATCATTAGAAAACATACACACACACACAAACAAGGGTTCCGCCATTCTGACTCCCTATAAAGGGAATCTGGCTGTGCTCTTACCACCCTGCAGCTGTGCATGTGAAGTGTGTACATGCACACACACTGAAGCAAGGTCACTTTGTATCAGGGTTCATCAATGCACCATCTCGTTTGCCCTGTCTTCTTTAACATCCCACCTATATCTCTCTCTCTCTCTCTCTCTCTCTCTCTCTCTCTCTCTCTCTCTCTCACACTTACTTCATAGCTGTTGTTCTTTATTCAAAACGTTTCCGTCCTCCATCTCTCTCCTCTCTCTCTCTCTCCCCCTCCCCATCTCTCTCTCTCCTCTCACTGCCTCCTCTTTAACTTTCAATACATCCATCTGTCCTTGCCATAGGAAAAGTTCGTGATTCATTGTAATACTTTTACATTCTGTATTTGTAGTATGTATTATGGATTGTAAAATATCAATACAAAACATACTGTACTTTTAATGCATCTTTTAAGCATTAAAACATTTTACATTTTTCTTTCTTCTACAAAACCGCCACGGAAAGACATTTTGCAAATGTCCTTGTTTCCTTTATTGTCTTTCATGTTCTGGCCTTTGATTCATGATCATGTTATCGATGATTAACGTGTATTACAGCTAGCCGTCAGGGCCAAACAGAACAAGTGGCTTATTATTCACTGACGTATAATTGTGTTTTGCTTCGGTCCCACTACACAGGTGACCAGGTCAGACTGTGGTGATGTATTGGCCTCTCACCTCATCTTGCATTTTCAATGTGTCGGCACCGCACCGTCTCCAAAACAAAATGCGAACACTCAATTTGCTGTGTGCCAGAACGGCGGGCGCTCTGTGCTGTACTGCAGGCTACAAGCCAGCCGGAAAATCTAGTTTTCTGTTCAATTTAGAGCAGCGGCGTCTCATCTATACCTCCCCCATTTCATAGTTTTCTCCTGTTGCCTTCCTCGCACCTCTTTCTGCCTCCTATACCTCTGTCATGTCTCCTCCCCTGCCCTCCTCTTCCCTTCCTTGAGTCTATTCTCTCCCGTTTGGCTCAGAGCCAGATAAATTACCAGTTGTACGAAGCGATGGTGACACGGTGCAGAACTTAATTACACACGGGCTTGACAGCAAGGGCTCGGTGTTACCGTGGCACCGCTCTCGCCAAGTCTCACGTTAGCGCTCGCGCTCGCTTTCTCTCTCTCTCTCTCTCTCTCTCTCTCTCTCTCTCTCTCTCTCATATATGCTCTGGTTTATTATCCTTTGACTTCCTCTTCTCCATGTCTCCCTCTGTTTTTTTCTCTCTTTAATCTTCCTTTATCCTACACCTCTCTTTTTATACCTTTTCCCATTATTCAACTCTCTCTCTCTCTCTCTCTCTCTCTCTTGATTATCCTTTGACTTCCTCATTTCCCTGTCCCCCTTATCGTTCTCTCTTTCTTCCTCTCATTACGGGCTCGTTGACAGATATAGGCATCGTTGGTGCTCGCTGGGCCTATGTGCTTATTATGTACGTGCGTGCGTGTTGAGGTAGAGGAAAGGAGGCTAATGTTAAAGGAGTCATATCATGCTCCTTTTCACTTGTTGACACAGCTTCCTTGACTTCTCAATGCAATGTAGTTGAAAAGCTTATGTGAAAATACCACATAGTTTATGTGGAATAGCACATCATACAACAACTCTTTAGATAACCGTCTGGTTTCAATGAGTAAATTTAACAAGTCACTGCCCACCCCGCCCTGACTTCCACGTATGTCTTTTAAAGGTATAGTGGGCTATTGTAACCTGACAAGACCTGTGTCTGTTAAGACAGATGCATCTGTGAAGCCAATCATTGCATAGGCAGGCGCATTGGGCAGGCTTTCATAAAAATACTTTGCATGTGATTGGACAAACCTGTGAACCAGCCATCTGTTGTTATCCACTCTTGCTGTAGAAAAGTCAGGAGAAGTGTGAAGCATTTTCCATTGAGAAAAGCCTATTCTTTTCTAATAAATTCTAATAAAACCAATGTTATTTTGTATAATTTCTAGGCGTTTTCAGCTCGAGTTGTTTTTAAGTCGCCTACGTCACACCTAAACCACGCACGTAGCTAAACTACAATGCTGATTGGCAACACACTATAGGTTAACCGGCCTCAATCTCCTCAATTTCCAAGCTCTCCACACTGATTCTCGAGGCAAATTGAAACTGTTGATCAGGATGGTCTCGCGAGACTAATTGTAAACTACAGTAATTGTAAACTTTAGAATTCACAGAATACCTATTCGCATTTCTTTACCTTACAGTTCTCTGTGTGTGCTAAAAAAGATTATCCGGGACTTTTACACAGCCCTGGCTCTATAAATAACAAACAAAGTCGCAAACACTATTCACAAAAAAACGCTTGACATCGCAATGAGTTTTCATTGTTTGTTTTGATTTGAGCTCGCAATTAACCAGCCTTCTTAAGAATGACTGACACTGCCAATAGGCTAATGCAGTGGATGACTGTAAAATGAAACTCCAAAATAGAAGGCATGTCTCCTTCTGAGCAAGGCAGTCAGTGGTCATAAGGGGTCATAAGACGTCATTATGACAGGGTAGCCGCAGGGTCTTAAAAGTATTTAAAAAAGTATTAAATTTAATATTCTCAAATATACGTTACATTACATTTCATTAAATGTATTTTCTTGCTATTTTGTTGTAGCCTATTAGTGCTTGATTGGTGCATTATCAATCTGGATGTTAGCAATTTCAGGGGTACAGTAGTTTGTGTCAGTGCACGCGATGACTTTTTGGTATATGCACTGTAATTAATATTTTTCCAATGGTGTTTATTGTTTTAAGGTTTTATACTGTAGGTACTGTACTTGACCACGCACGCCATCATTGTAAATAAAATGTTGTTCTTTACTGGTAAAATAAAAACATTAAATACAGTAAAAAAAAAAAAAAAGTCTTCCTGTAGCCCATAAAATGCGCTAACCAGAGCTCCTCACACAACACAAGACAGACTTTTTAGTACTCTTTTGACAGTGGAGGAAAAATGTTTCAGCCGACTCCATTAAAACAGCAAGCGTCTATGAAAACACCTTGGAGAACACTTACGCCATGTCTCATGTCTCTTTCATGTCTAATTAACTCTCTTCAACAGCCCTCCTAAATGAATGTAGGTAATGAATATGCTGTGTGTGTATAGCATGTATGAGTGCGTAATCCCCTGTGTTGCTAACTAAGTACAGCATGTGTGATTTGTTGATCAATCTCTCTCTCTCTCTCCCCCTCTCTCTGCCACACAGGTGTCACATGCAGGGCTATTTTCTCTCCTTGAACGTAATCTGCCAATTAGACATTACAAGTCTACAGCAGGTAACGTAAGCCCGGCCATAGCTGTACATTAATTTGATAAACTCCACATAATAGTTTAAAGGGGAGCAGAGAGGAGGAGAGGATACCAGTAAGGATGAAAGCGTGTTGTTGCTCTCTCAACTGTCACAGTGGGGAGTGTGCGGGCGGGGGGAATAGAAGAGGGTGTCTGAGGGGGTGGACAGGCTACGCAGAAGAGAGGAAGGAAGTTTACGAGGAAAGCGGAAAGAAGATTCACAATGAATTTAACGACAGCAATTAATTAGGCCTCATCAAAAAGTGTGTGTTATACAGGGGTTATTTCTGGTTCCCTGCCTGTATCTGCCAATGTGTGCGAGTGCGTGCGTGCGTACATACAAACGTGTACATGTGAGTTAAGGGGTAATTAATAAAAGGCCTCATAAAGTCTCTTTTCCCATAGGACCCCTGTCCAAATTCATTACCGTCAAACACACACACACACACACACACACACACACGATCTACTGTACTATCAGTGCATGAACTAAATGTCCATAATTAGCCAGCCAAGTGTATACACTGTGTACCTTTACAACACACACACACACGCACTTTCACCCTGCTATAAATGGCTTTAGATAATTCTACACTGCATCTTTTGATACAGTGTGAGTGTGAGTTAAAAGATAATCCGAACACAAAGTGGTGCTAACCGCACCACAAAACAATAAACAACAACAAGAACATCCTAGCCTTCGCAATGCATTTCTAATGTGTTAAGCGGAGCTTCTCAGGGAGCAGGTGGCATTGTGAGTTATTCAATAGGATAAACCCCTTGAGATGTATCATCTCATTTTCCAGGGAGAGGTTGTTCAGATCGAGCTCAAACATCAACAAGCTTTCTCCAGAGTGACAGTGTGCCGTACCTGTGCTCATGCACTCCCATGCGTGTGTGTGTGTGTATTCCCTCAACATTAGAGCATTAGCACATCCACAGAATGAGTCCATCTTAAATCTGACCTCGGAGGGGCAGAGAGATGGTTGGTCAGAACAAAGAACGATAGGGGGGTTTGGCTGAATGTTTAACTGTTATAGATTACCTTAACATATGTTGCGATGTCTCCAGTGGAATGCCAGTTTATCAAAACTACAAAATGGCTGTCACAAATGTTGTGTTTGTAATTGGTGACGATATTAAATATTCAAATCACGATTATCCTGGCCAAAAAAATTGTGATAGACGATATTATCGCAAATATATATTATAATATTATTAAACTGTTATAATGGCACTAAAACATCCTGGAATCACTTTATCTCATACATTTTGTTATGAAACAATCATTTTTATTTATCGTGACACGTGTCTTTTTTGTGCGATTCTTTTTGTTTTGACAACATATGCAGTTTATCTTTTCTATGTGGGGGACACAATGGGAAAGCCGAGCCTTCAGCCATGGTGGTGATTGACTGGAAATGTGCAGGCTAATAAATCACATAGGAAATCAATACAATCACAGTTAGTTTCACTTGTGAAAATACGATCATCACGATACGATTATGGTATGATATGTTTTTATAGCGATAAATGATAATATTGTATATCGTCCCCTCCCTAGGTGTGTGAGTATATGTTGGAACAGGGACTTCCTCGTTTCGGAATTTCATGTTGAGATCTCGGCCGTGGTCGGCCGTGGTTTATCAACACTAAGTTCTTAACGACGCCACAGACAAATTAGCTTTCAAACACATCAGCCTTCGTGTATTGTGTTACTTCACGGATGAATGATATAATAGATGTTAAAGCTGAAAGTATAACACATTAGCTTAGTCATATAATTGTTATGTTGTAGCTTGTCATCCCAATTCTAATAAAAATATATTTGCTTTAGGGGTTCCACTCATTTTTTCACTGAGAATAGTGTTTTTTATTAAATATAGCTGAAAGTGATTTATAATATTTAATTTCCCAGTGCTTGTCACTGTTTATGAATCTGGAAGGCACACACTAGAATTCTGGCAGGCAGGGAACATCTCTCCACCAAAGCTGATTAGACTGAGACAAAGAATGACAGAGAGAGAGAGAGAGAGAGAGAGAGAGAGGGTTTTGGAATTCACAATAGAGAGTAATGCCAGGCTTAGACCAGATGACCTTTAAAGGAATGTCACTGTCACAGGATGTCACTGTCAGTGACATTCCTTCGGTCCCCATGTTGGATGTTGGGACCAAATTGCCAGCCCAGACTGGACCCCACTACAGTCAGAATACTGTTAATAATGTACACCTCTACAACTGAATTGACTTAGGACAAAGACTACATGTGAGATTTACAATGGAAATGTTGCATGGTGTATCACATCATATTATGCTGCTATGCAATATGTTGACTGTAAATTAAAAGTCCATTTAGGAGTTTTCCCATACAAAAATGAGCAGTTCATGAATAGCATCTACGGGTGGGAATGCAACAATTTGAATTATCCTTTTCTTATGAATGTAGGCTATATTAGGGAATATTTCAGTGTAAAACATTCTCCTGTAACGAAACGTTTGTCTAAGAACCTAGACAGCAGTGGTTTAGTTAGCATCTCTACATTAGCTACCATTACCAGAGGTTCACGTAGCCAAACGAAAAAGTTACACTGCGGCTTGGTGCATAAAAAAAAGAACAAAAAATGGTTTGATCTTTGTTATCAGACAGAGGGAAATAGACAGGGAAATGAGAAAAGTGTCTGTGTTTTTGACAAAACCACTTACAGCCATGCAGCACATGTTAGCTGGGGAGATACACAGTTAGATGACATCTATCGGTCCATCGGCTCACATACACACCAAACACACAGAGATGATCAACCATACACACTATGGAGTTATGACACACCATACATCAGACACATTCAGAGAGACTTAAAACAGACAGAGCTGAACTCTGCTAAACAAAACATGCATATAATTTCATGCATAACTTCCTTCATTCATGTTCTAATCTACTTTGTGCACTTTGTTCAATAAAGGTGAATGAATAATGTATAAAATGTCTTGGGCATTTTATACAAGGTGTTGGGCACTAAAGTTTCAACAAGATTGTGACAGCAGGACAATGCAAATCTGTGCTGAAAAAGCTTCAATTCTAATTCTAATACAGAAATGAAAATAGGACCTTATCGCTTGGGAAATGCTAAAAAACCTATAACTAACTAACTAAAATAACTGCTAAAACTAGTAAAAGAAAAACAAGGCTTTTTCTGAGTGCCTTGACTTACATCCTTCCTCACTGCACCTTGAGTCATTCTAAAGCCACCATAACTTTAAATTAAATAGAGCCTATGAGGGCCGCTTCAGAAAGCTTGGCATTAACGCACGTTGCACAGTAATGTCATCCACAGCAGAGCGTAAACAGGAGCCACAACGCCTGACTTACTGCCTGCATCAGATATCCTAAATCTGCTCTGAATGATGCCACATGGCTACCGCTGACAAACAGCTGTGCTGCTCAGCTGTTTGGAAACAGAGGTTAGAAAAGAGGAACAATATTGGTAGGGAGGAGAGGGAAGAGGAGAATACAAAAGAGAAGTATTCACAGAATGATTCACAGACCTAAATGTATGTCTCCCGGTCAGAATGTCTGTCCGGCCGTCCATCTGTGTGTGTGTGTGTGTGACTTTGTCTTTGTTTGTATATGGGGGGGGGGGGGGGGGGGTATTTTTGTGTATGGGTGTGCGTTATTGCCTGCGTGCGTGTATTTCT
>JAODUH010002619.1:0-11908 GCA_027564835.1 Typhlichthys subterraneus | reverse complement strand
GGACATTCCATGTGGTCTTCCTCCGGTTGGTCTTTCGTGGGTGGTGTATGGCTGAGTTTCTATCCTGATTTTGACGCATGGGATTGCATCGAGAGGGAGTATCCTTTAATTAAATTATTCTTAAATTACAATTATCTTTGAAACATTCATCTTTTTGTGAGAATTAAATGTTACACTATTTTACATTTATACTGTACTTTCTCGCATTTCCTGACAGGTAAAGGATGCTCTGGATGCCATTACCAGCGAAAGTGTGTTAGAATGAGCTTCAGCCAGATATCTGGGAGCCAAGGAGGGTGACTGGGAGATCAGAGAGCTGGACGGGACCGTTCCAGATCTTGCTTATCATCCTACAGTTGCCAAATGGCCAATGTGGGATTCACACCGGCTACTGCAAGAAAGTCCATGGACCTTCTGATTTGATCCATGATCTGTTCTATGGATGCTAATGTGACACCTGTTTAAGCATACACATAGTTCAACAGGGCGGCGTTGACTCATCACAGTATTGGGACCTACGTCTGGGGTTTCCTAGTACTGCAACAGGAGAATTACACAGTAGTATAGTTCATTTTTGTGCCGAGAAAAACACTTACATGAGTCACCTTGAGTGGCCATCATGTGCGACGTGATCAATTACTTGACCATGAACTCTGTTCGTCGACAGTCCTTCCATGGGCTGGGAACCAGAAGAATGGTGACAAGAACTTCCTTGGTGACTGTTACCGTGTGTCTTTTGTGGTGGATTTCAGCACAAAAGCATATTGGCCATACAAACGCTAGGGGCATACGTACACCGGACATTAGTATGTTTGCTCCTGACAACATCTCTGCTCCTCCTATAGCAAATGTTACAGCAGATTCAACTATAGGGTTTGAAGCCCGCAGTAATGTTTTCATGGCTGCTGTATGTTATGGTGTAATGGCGGGAATGTTAATGTATATGTTTATATATTCGTATTGCTCTACAGAAAAGTATAAGTATGAAATGTTGTCATTATCCTTTTCTCCTCGTAACACTGTTTCAGTATTAAGCGTCTGCATTTTTCTTTTGTTCCCAGTTGTGACCCCTATGGCCTACAGTAGTACAGAAAGTAATCATACCACCACTTACTACCGTACCAGCAGATAACATTTCTACTTTACAAGATGCAGTTGCTATTTTACAGTTTTCTAACGCTGTCGATTCTATAACACGTGATGAGGGCTTTTATGAACAAAATTCATGGTTGAAATGGGTTAAATATACAGCTACTGAACACATCATGGATGATTGTTATGTGTGCGCTAAGGCTAAATCAACCTTGCTGACTTCACCTTTTCCATTTAATTCGACTAATTCTATTAGTGGATTACATTGTTTGTTTGACTTGTTTCAAACTGACATTGTAAAGAAAGGCAGCCAGCAACTGTTCCAACCTTGATAGTATGTTTCCTCCTGTTAAGCAATTAGCTGTACGACCACCTAGGTACATCTATGGAAAGGGCCATTATGAATGTTATGCTTTTTCAAAAGTTGAGGGTAGTAGCCAAATATTTTCAGTTGCATTTGACATTCTGCCTCATAACAAAACCAAAAATTATCTGTGTTGTTCGATAAATGCCTTTTCCTTTTGGATAAAGTATTTTCTAATAAGGACTAACGATTTAATTGAGTACTTCGTTGATAAGTTAGGGCTTATCAGAGCAATTATTTTTCCTTTAAACACCATCAGTGATAGGTGTTCCCCACGGAGCCCTATCCTTGATGCCTTCAAGCCTGTCAGTCTGCAGGAGGTCATGGATGTGAGAGCACACTGAAACCCTCAACTAGACCTTTAGCAATCTTTTCTGTTAAGAGTTCTTGCAACTATGGGTCCCTGGTTGGTTTCAATTATAAATGTGTCATTGTCAACGGGTTGTGTTCCAAACTAATTAAGACATGCCATTACTAAAAAGCACTCTACTGCTTTGGCCTATGGGGATCCCACAGGGTTCTATACTAGGACCTATTTTATTTTTATTTTTACATGCTCCCACTGGGACAGATTATTAGCAATTTTAAAATAATTTCTTATCTTTATAGTGATGATATTCAACTGTATGTATAATTTAAACGTAAGCTTTGTAAATTACAAATATGAACTGTTTAAAGGCCTTTAATGTTTGGATGGAAAATAATTTCCTGCAGTTTAATAAAGGCAAGAATGGGGTATTGATCATTGCTCCTGAAGATATTGTCCCAAAAATTAAGATAAGTATTGGGACTCAATCCTCTTCAAATCAGCCTAGACTACGTAACCTACTTGTCACTTTTAATCAATCTATAGCTTTTGATGCTAAATGGTAAAAATAGTAAATGGACTGCATTTATATAGCGCTTTTCTAACCTTTCGGCCACTCAAAGCGCTTTACAGTATTTTGCCTCACATTCACCCAGTCACACCCACATTCATACACCAATGGCGATTGCTGCCTAGCAATGGCGCGACCAACCACCGGGAGCAGTTAGGGATTAGGCATCTTGCTCAAGGACGCTTACAGGTAGGTCAACACCGGGGTAAGAACCCACAACCTTTTGGCTGGGAGCCCAACACCCAGACCACTAGACCATCCTGCTCATGCTAGGTTGTTACTAGGTGATGTTAGGCTGCTAATTAGGTTATCTTTTTTTCACTTAAGAAACATAGCTATAATAAGTTGTTTCTGCCACTGAGATTGAGATGTTTGTCCATTCATTAGTTTCATCTAGACTGGATTATTGTAATTCACTTTTTATGTTTGAACAAATCATCTTTAGCTCGTCTGCAATCGGTTCAGAATGCAGCTGCCAGATTGTTCACAGGGTCAAAAAAACAAGCATGTTACTCCTCTTTTAACTACTACTACTAATAATAATAATAATAATAATAATAAATAATAATACATTTGATTTAGGATACCTTTCAAAGCACCAAGGTCATTTTACATTGCAAATAGGCGCAGAGATAAAAACGTGTTTCGCTGAGACATATACTATAGTAAAAAACATTTGACCAAGGCAGGTTATATACATTCTAGAAACAAGACACATTTAAACCGAAAAGATTTTGGAAAAACATACAAAATAAAAAAAGGGCAAGGGAGTCAAGTGAAAGTGGAACAGATGGTTAAATTTCATAGGCAATTTTGAAGAGATGTGTTTTCAGGAGTTAAGCGAATGCGTTGACTGTGGTAGCATGTTGTATGTGCAGTGGAAGGGCGTTCCTGAGTCTGGGTGCAGAGCAGCTGAAGGCACGAGCCCCCATGGTGGAGAGGTGGAATGTGGGGGGTGATGAGAAGATCTGTAGAGGACGAGCAATGAGATTGCGAGGGAGTCTATGGCAGGAGACGGTCAGAGAGGTAGGAGGGAGCCAGATTGTTAAGGGCCTTGTATGTTAGGAGGAGAGTCTTGAATTTGATACGGAATTGTACAGGAAGCCATGGAAGTTAAATCCAAATTGGAGTGATGTGATCTGTTTACAGTTGTTTGTGAGGATTCTGGCAGCAGTTGTGAACTAGTTGGAGGCAAATTATTAATTTGGTTGGGATGCCAGAGAGTAGAGTTGCAGTAATCCAAACATTAAATGACAAAGGTATGGGTGAGGGTTTCAGTGCTTGAGTATGAGAGTGAAGGACGGAGTCCACATATGTTGCGGAGGTGGAAGAAGGATGCCAGGATGATGGTTTTGATGTGTGATTCAACTAAGAGGGAGTTATCAAATGTGATGCCAAGACTTTTCACAGTTGTTGACAGTGGAATAAAAATACCAGCAATGTTTAAGATAGGGTTTTGTTGTGTGGAGAGAGTTGATTTTTGGAGCCAATGAGCAGGAAACTGTCTTGCTGTTGTTGATTTTGAGGGCATTATGAGTCATTTAGCTCTGAATGTCCTGAAGGCAGTTGGTGAGGGAGATGGGGGAAGGGGTGGAGTGACATGGGTATTGTTGAGATGTAGAGCTGGGTGTCGTCCGCGTAGCAGTGAAAATCAACGTTGTGGTGTCGCAATCATGACCAATGGTAGGAGGTATATAATTGATAGTAGAGGACCCAGCCTTCAGGGTCACTCAATGAGACTGCCGCACATCTTGATTTGTGGGATTTTAGTTGGACAAATTGTTGGCGGCCAGAGAGGAATGAGGAGAACCAGGATAGCGCAAGTCCTGCAATACCAATACTAGCCAGATGTTCTATGAGGAGTGGGTGGGAGATAGTGTCGAAGGTTAAAGTCAGATCCAGAAGGATGAGAATGGATAGGAAGCTGGAATCAGCTGCTCGGAGGAGGTCATTGGTGATTTTGACGAGCTGTTTCAGTGCTGTGTTTGGGACGGAATTCAGATTGAAATGGTTTAAGTAGGTAATTGGAGTTTAGGTGATTTAGTAGAGAGGCCACCACCCTCTCTAGTGTTTTGGAGAGGAAGGGAAGGTTGGAAATGGGGCAAAAATTGTTTATGTCATTGGGGTCAGCATTCATTTCTTTCAGTGTTGGGGTCACAGCTGCAATTTTCAGGGAGGGGGGTTCAAAGCCAGTTGTGAGAGAGGAGTTAATAGTGTCAGTGAGCATGCGAGAGATGGAAGGAAGGCATGTTTTGATGAGGCTAGTGGGCATGGGATCAAGTTAGCAGGTAGAGGATTTGGATTACAGGGTGAGTTCAGTAATGGACTTTTCAGTGGCCGGAATATACATTTACGGCATTTGGCAGACACTTTTATCCAAAGCGACTTAGATGCAGTACATTTGTCAGCAGTTGGACTGATCATATACCAGCAATTATAAGCAAACATATTCTAAATAGAATGATTGCAGCATAATGTCATCATACCTATTACCACGTAATCAACCATATAAAACGCAATAGGTAATGGCCTAGCTAATAAAGTGTTAAATAAAGTTAAATTTTGAATTGAAGTCAGAGAGGCAGGAGGTAGAGGTTGAGGCCAATGATGTGTTCATCCAGGACAAGTTCTCAGCAGGGCTGGAGGGTGATTGTAGATGAAGGTGAATGTTTAGAATTTTTTAATTAAAGAAGTCCAGAAATAAATTGCACAATTCAGGCGTGGGGACGGTGTGGGAGTTAAAAGGAGGTTCGAGTAAGTGTTTTACTTTTGAAAAAAGTTGATAATGTCATAGTAGTAGGAAGATGTGGCTGTTGAGAGGGCAGTATATATGGAATTTTGAGAGATCCAGGTACGCTTGTGAGTGAGCTTCTTCTCCAGTCCTTTTGAAAGGACGCTCAAGATACCTTCCAGCAGCCTTTAGCTACCGTAGCTCAGGGGTGTACCAGGGGGCAGTGTGGGTAAAGAATACTGAGCGAGTTTTGAGGGGAGCAAGGGTATAGGAAAGGCAGTCATTGTGATGAATATTGATTGGTGCAATTGGGTCATTGCTTTGGGAGGGGCCAGATTTTTTCAAACAAGATGGGTTTTGGTCAGATATAGGGAGGTGTCCCTCAGTGACATTGTCAGGAAAAACACCAGTGGAGTAGACTAGATCAATGATGTAACCTTTGTTGTGATCGGGGAAAGTAAAATTTTGGATGACAAACCTGGCTTTCAGAATGTCACGCGAAATAACAGAAACCCCGCCCTCACGTCCAGTTGTGAATGGTTGAGAAATGTAAACGAATCCAGGTCGGGCGGCTTGATTAAGATGAAAAAAGTAATTTGGTTTTTGCCATGTCTTAGTTAGGCAGAGAATGTCAAGTTTGTTTTCAGTAATAAACTCGTGGATGAGTGGGGCTTTATCAGAGAGGGATCGGACATTGAATAATGCATTTTAAGGCAGTTATTAGAGATTGGGTTTGTAATCACTGTAGGAACCTGGCAGAGCGCACAATACCTGTTAACTGCTGGATGAGGATTGTGAGGTGCGATTCGTTGATTAGACGAAAACGAGGAGATAGGAAAGTTGGTGTGTGTGAAGTTTAGGCGAGTCCCAAAGTGAATGTACAGTGAATATATAAAGTCTACACACCCCTGTTAAAATGTCAGGTTTTTGTGATGTCAAAATTGAAATCTTTGAGGGGGGAAAATTTAAATAAAAACCTTACAACAACCTGGTTGCATAAGTGTGCACACCCTCTTATAACTGGGGATGTGGCTGTGTTCAGAATTAACCAATCACATTGAAACTCATGTTAAATAGAAGTCATTACACACCTGCCATCATTTAAAGTGACTCTGATTAATCACAAATAAAGTTAAGCTGTTCTAGTAGGATTTTCCTGACATTTTCTTAGTTACATCTCAAAAGCCATGGTCCACAGAGAGCTTCCAAACAATCAGAGGGATCTCATTGTTGAAATATATCAGTAAGGAGAAGGGTACAAAATAATTTCCAAAGCATTAGATATACCATGGAACACAATGAAGACAGTCATCATCAAGTGGATAAAATATGGCACAACAGAGACATTACCAAGAACTGGACGTCCCTCCAAAATTAATGAAAAGACGAGAAGAAAACTGGTCAGGGAGGATTTGAAGAGGCCTACAGCAACATTAAAGGAACTGCAGGAATTTGTGGCAACTACTGGCTGTGTGCTTCATGTGACAGTAATGTCCCGTATTCTTCATATGAATGGGCTATGGGGTAGGGTGGCAAGACGGAAGCCTAATCTTACAAAGAAAACCATTCAAGCCCAGCTGAAGTTTGCAAAAACCAACATCAAATCCCCCAAAAGCATGTGGGAAAATGTGTTATGGTCTGATTAACTTTTTGGCTATAATTCCAAAAGGTATGTTTGGCACACTGCACATCACTCAAAGAACACCATACCCACAGTGAAGCACTATATACATTTCTTATTCTTAGCATTTATATCACTTTGATATCGCGTGATGGAGTCTCACTCAAAACATTTTACTTTCTAAGATTATGTGTTCTTAATTCTAATGAATGAATAAGTAGGCTGTGATGTTTTAGCCTCTTTAACATAAGCATACAGTAATTTGACAACACTTGAATACTGCTATTTTTATTAAACTGCTGCCAGTGAAATCAAGAAGGCAAATGGAAACCAGTTAAGCTTGGAAGCCAGATATCATAGCAAAATCTTCTTGCTAAACCATTTGCCATCTGATGACATGACAGATTATTAGGATTGTTTACATTACAGATTGATAACAAAACATTATGGAAAAGCTCATATTTGACCTTAAGTGAGATTCAATCACACATTATCAAACCATAAATAGATCTAAAGCACCAAACTAATCAGGATAAGCCACTGGACTGTACATGTTTCTATGGGCTGTCCTACTGCTAATCAATTTTAATGTAATGCTTTTCTTGTTCTTTTTCATATTAAACCAATATCATATTATAGGGCATTAATGCATGTTAGAAATTAATAGACTTTTAACTCTATTTTATTGATTATATTATTTTTGTGCAAACATGACGCCTAATAAAGCTATTGAAAATATGTACAAGTTTATTTTGTTATCATGAAAAAAACACAGTTTTCTGGAAATAATTATCTTGTTATCACGAGAAAACTGACTCAAAATAAAATAGAAATTGATGGCACGTTAGGGCTTCCATACATTGATGATCCCAGCCCTAATATTTATATAAGATAATTCACAGTTATGCTATTACTGTATGTTATTTATTGTTACTATAATTTGTTGACAATGTTATTGCGAGAAAATCAAAAAAGAATGCTGCCTTACAGCAATACATAGTAGCACAAAGGGAAAGCATTGAAACACCAACTGGCCTCAGTGATAGTATCATATGATGACAACCCTAGGTTGGGAATCTTCTTTGTTTTGACCAGGTCCACGCACTTCACAACTATGGGCCAAATTTCAACAGCTCTTTCAACGGCTGGCAAGTTCTCAAGCCACCGATGGCCACAGACATTTAAAGGGAACTTTGAGGATTTTGTTGCAGAACTAAAGTACTCTCTTCTCGCTGGTGCACAGTTGAAGAGAGAGTGCAGGGCTCTGAGCACTCTGCCACACTGCAAAGCCACTATTCAAAGCGTAATGAAGGGTGTGGAGTCTACAGCATCCCACAATGTAGAAATGAGCCCCAGCAAATTGCTCACCATGATTTTTTTGTAAGAGCTCCAACTTCCATTTAACATTGGGTTCATCCATTGAGAAGGAGATCATGTTCTTAAGCTTGAGCTCATTTGCACACGCAAATGTGAAAAATAACAAATAACATCCTTATTAAAAGTTAATAACTTAATTGTATTATAGAGCAGAAAAACTAATTAATAATTAATTAACTAACTATAATTGTTTGCAAAACCTACAGTACTTCTGTCTTCAATGTTACGTGGCTGTTGGAGAAGAAGCACTGAATGCTATCTGTTAATAGTACCAGTAGCGGAAATTGAGCAGACAAATAATTTCTAGTACACACATCTAAACTTCCAGTAGCAGCAAATGTAGGCATCGATAGGCATAGTACTTTCACACGTGCTAACATAGTGTTTGTGCTTTTCAGATTTATATATGATATGAGAATCCAATACTTTACAACACATTGTTGGAAAACATTCAAGATAACTATTATTTTTTCCTCTACAGTACAGAAGGATAATCTGACAAGGTAGGACAGATATCAGGTTGATTCAATATGCACGCTGGTCTTAAAAGTAAACAATAGTGTACAGCGCTAATCTGGATTCCTTACCTTACCTTAGTTGCCTTCCATGTTCAAATTAATTAATTCATTTTAAGGGACAAAATAACTTGTCAAATTGTCCTACCAGGCTGAATAAAGGGTTATAGCTTGACTGTGGACTATGCTACCATATCACCTGCATGCAACAGGCCATACCGGTATTTTGCATTTGTTTAAAGAGAGAAAACCAGTTGACTAAAATGTAATGGCTTTTCGTTGACGAAACGCTGTTCTATTTTCGTAGACTAAAATAGACTAAAACTATTTAGAATGAAAATGACTAAAATGTGACTAAAACTATCAAGCATTTTCATCTAAAGACTAAGACTAAATCTAAAAATGCTATTTGTCATCCTCCAACCACTTCTCTTTGAATTTGCATTTACCCATAGCCGAGGTTGAGCATACATCACTTGTTCGCAGCAGCGTGTTCTACATTTAATCCTTTTATCCGTCGCAACCTCAGAGCAGAAGCGGAATAAACACATTCATCTTCTATCAAAATTTCAAAAATATTCAAAAATGTATTAGAAAATACCTGTAAAATAAAACATTACTCAACAGAATAAAATAAAAAATCAATAAAATATAGACACGCTCATTCTGCCCCACATCAAATTGAATGCCTCCCTCCTACAATTCCAGATGTTTTAAAACATTTTTAAAACTTGATTATCAAAAAGTAAATATAAGACATTTTAAGACTTGAAGGATCCGCGGGGATCCTGTAATTGATACATTATTTATTTATAATGATTCATTTATTAAATTTAGAAGTTATCTAATTAGGCACATTTACTCCCATCAATCTATTTTCCAGAATGCATGCATGTGTGTTCTAGGTAGTACGTACCACAAGTTTGTGAGGGGCAGCAATGTCCAGGACTAGACACAGACACAACAGACATCCCTACTGGACATGAGACCTGAGGACACCTGTAGGGTTCACACACTACACACACCGGTACGTAAACACGCACACACGCACACACACACACACACATGAGACTGCAGCATACAGAATGTGTGGGTGAGTGTGTGCATGTGTGTGCTCCTACCACACTGAAAGGCAGGACAACAACGGTCGGTGCTATTGAAGTCAACAGTGAGAATCTCTCCTTCTTGACAACTAGGGGAAGAGTCTAGACACACAGAACACACTGCACACACACAAAACACATACATATTACACACACAATGTAGACGAACCTCTGGTGATACTAAACACATTATAACATGACCTAACACCTCAGTGTGGTAAGTGGTGAAGATACAGCCTGTGTAAGACAAACAAGATGGGTAAGACACAGCTGGGTAGGATAGACAGGGTTGATATGATATACACAGTAGTATGGGTTTGGGTATGGGACAGGCTGTGTAAGACAAACAGGCAGATGGACTCACTGCAGATGTAGGCCAGACAGCAGCTACCATCAGCTCTCGTGGCAATCAGGTTCTGATCCGGTCTGCAGACTGGAACCTCTGAGTCACACAGCCTTGGATCACACTCTGATACAAGCATGCGCACACACAAACACACGGGCACAATTATGTACACAATCATATTTACAACACAAGAGGTGGAGCAGTATTCAAAAACGGTATTCGGATAAGCACAAATGTTGTGTTTTTACAAATAATTATTTAGAACAAATATTTTGAAAAACCTATTATTTGTGTTCCGGAAGAGCATTTTTATTTAAATTGCTTAGCTTGTGTCACAGTTTGGGTGAGGTGAGTGCAAACAGACGAGAACCCACTGATATAACAAATAAACAAGCCACTGCTCTGTGCAAAATAGGCAAACAAACAAAACAAAGGAAAACCTCAAACTATATACAACCTACACAGTTAACCTAATAAACATAATGCTTGTGTTTCTGGGGTTCACTGTTCAACAGTGTGGTGTCTACTCCTTTAGCAGTGGGGAGGAAGATTTCTTGAGCAGATCCATGACTAAAGGAGAATGACCTATCTTCCAAGGGTCGCATAGTTGAGTATTAGGACAATTGTGTTGTATATAATATAGGTCAATAAATGGTTCAATGAGGCATAGTAAAATGTATCAATATACCCAATTAATAGAAAAAGGAAGGGGGCTAATATTCACAGTATATCTTAATAGAAAAAGGAAGGGGGCTAATATTCACAGTATATCCCTACTAATTTCTTAATTCATTTTAAGTGTTATTTTCCTCAGGTGTGTGTGGACCCCCTTGATCTAAGAAGACAAGTGTCCATTTCAATGGATGGGCCTAATGTACATTTCAAATATTTGGAACTCTTCCAACAAGATAGTAATGGAGGTTCTCAAATTGTTGTTGTTGGCAGCTGTGGACTCCAAACATAACACAATGCTGTTAAAAGTGGCTTTTCCATGTGGCAAGTGGAGAAACTGCTGTGAGCCAGCACACATTATTCCACAATGTGCCAGCAAGAAGAGAAGACTATACTGCTGTGACCAAATCTACCATTTTCCCTTTATCTTTCTGTGGTCATCGGTGGCTTGAAAACCAGCCTGGGATAAAGAGAGCTCTTAAAGTTTGGCCATCACTTACACAGTATATGGATGTGGTGAGAGGAAAAAATCTCCTTATTCCTGGAACAGCATCTTTTAACACAGTGGATGAAGCCATGAAGGACACTCTCATCATGGCCAAGTTACACTTCTCCTTGACTGTTGCCATGCCTTTCAATCCTTTTTTAAAGAGGTATCAAACAGATGAGCCAGTGATGCCTTTCTTCAGCAATAATCTGGCTGAGTTGATCAAGGTGAGTTGATGAAAGTTGAGTTAGAAGAGACTACAAATACTTTGTACATTATGTCATGTTACTAAATGTGTGTGTGTGTATTAGTGCCTTCTAGTGGCTGTTTGTTTATAGGAGCTGATTTCTTATTGGGTAAAGTGGTCATGGGACAGACTCACTTCCTCATTTTGGGTGCCATGCTTGAGAGGGAAACTGCATGATTGTAGAGCTCACAGCATCTTTGCCCATCTGCATGTGAAAAGCCTTGGAGAAGCTTTGCTTGTGAGTGTAGCTTATAACAGTTATGTTATTGTATAACTATGATTATTTTTTGCCTTTATGCATGTTCAAGTAACAGTGTCTATTAAAATGCCTCGCTTGTTTCTGAGGCTAGTGTGTGATGTAGTGTGATAATACATGGTCAGTTAGCTGTAATTACATATCAAGAAATAATATTTAGATTTACATATGTCTTAATTGTATTCATTATATTGTTGATGTATAATAATTACATGTACT
>JAODUH010002618.1:0-11909 GCA_027564835.1 Typhlichthys subterraneus | reverse complement strand
GAGAGAGAGTGAGAGAGAGAGAGAGAGAGAGAGAGAGAGAGAGAGAGAGAGAGAGAGAGAGAGAGAGAGAGAGAGAGCGAGCAAACAGCTTGTGAACAGTGTGGAAACAATAAAGGTAATGAGCGTTAGTTGCCAGTCAATATATTGTGGAAAAAACAAGATGCATTTAATGTAATTTCATAAAGGGCTTTAACTGAACCCAAAAAGAAAAGAAAAAGCAAGCTGATTTTCAGGAAGCGTATGGCATACTATGGCTGTAATCATAACAGCAAGCCGAGCGCGCTCCCTTAAGCACCTGTGGGACATGCGGCCAAGCAATAAAAAACAACAGCGGCCCCCTTAAATTAGGATCGAAAAGTACAACATCTGCTCCCTGTGTGTTGCTGCCATCGGTGTCCCTACAGGTTCCATGGGTCTGAACCCCTATTTACAGAAATCATTCTCTAGGACTTTGGAATTTCACCTCCCCACTGGAACAAGAGGAGGACCCGTCTTCCCAGCTGAACAAACAGCTCGTGCAGTGCGTAATGGTTTATGAGGGTGTGTCCGGTGGAGGCAGGAATCGAGAGGTGAGCCTAAATATGACCTTCTACACTTACATACCAGCAATGCTGATAACACACGTATGTGCTGCTATAATCTGCTATAATACAGAAACAACGATATCTATATTCATATTCATATACGGCACTATTGTTTTCTGATGTGATGCCAAAGGAAATGCATTGAATGATGTACAGTATAACCCCTGACTTTCAATTGTTAGGACCCTTCTCTTATTGCATGTTTATAATAATAACAATAATAATAATAATAATAATAAAAATACATTTTATTTTGGACGCCTTTCTAAACACTCAAGGACATAGAACATTGCAAATACATCGATATACAACAGTTGGCTGAAATATACATACTATAGTAATAAACATTTGATCTGAGAAATATATACAAAATAAACAAAATAAAACAAAATCAATTATCATGCATTTCCTTTGGTACTGCAGGCTAGTTGGAACAATACCTGCTGATTATGACATTGAGTAAAAGGTCACCTACTAATCACCAAAATCTGCTGTGATTAATTAACAAACCGTTCCAAGTCCCAAACCAAGTGTTCACTCATTCAGATGGCTGCCTTCCATTTATCTAAACAAATGTCTGATTAAAATTATTGAATTAAAAAACAGTAAAAAATAAAAACACAACATGGTGTTATGTTAGCAATTCCAAAGTTTGCAGTTTCTGGTACAGTATGATTCTTATGTTGGATAAAATAACAACAACAGCTATACCGATACAGTATCTTACTGTCACAACCTTCAAGGCATACCAAAGGGTAGATAGAGCATTACTGAGTGGGTAGCAGGTAGCTTGTTTCAGATACAAGCTTTCGTTTAGCCTACTGTAGTTTTTGCATCTGGTTATACTGTATGACCTGTAGTGTCTTCTTCCCATGTCTCAGCGTAACAGTGTCTTTCCTATCACGCAAAGAAACTTAATCGTGTCAATCTAACATGTCCCCTGGCTTGTCATAGAGGCCCAACTGCCTGTCTGAATATCAGGCGTCAACAGGAAGAGCAAGATGCCCAAGCCTCCTCAGATCAATGTCCCCAATCTAGGCAGATGCATTGTGCTATATACCATGAGCGTACAGTATAAGGTTTCCTCATGCTGTTATTCCCATAAGGCTATTGTTTCATTTGCAGTATAACGTTTGTGTCTTTCTGTTCACAGTTCTGACAGGTGTGTGTGTGTGTGTGTGGGTGTGTGTGTGTGTGTGTGTGTGGAAATGTGTTCCCTCTAATCAGGTCCAGACTACGGCATGCAGACACGACATGCTGTCTTTGCCGGGGAAAGACATTTGCTTCAGTATTGCTGTGCGGTGCAAGTCGTCGCTCTAAAAAAAATCACGGGCATCTGACGCAAACATATCCCTGGGAGCGGAAGAAGACTCTTCTCGATCCCCCCCAAGCCTGGAGGAAACTCTAAGGCTTCCCGGATCTACTTATAGTCTATCCTCCCTTCAAGTGAACACTGTGATTAAGATATCGTTGACCTATTAGCTAAGCCGACAGTTGCTCCGGAGCCTTGGGCTGTTCGGCTGAATCGCTAGCGTCGTGTCAGTTAACGATTGGTTAACATTTAAAGGACTGTCCACCCTGAACTTGAGTGTAGGTGAAGCGCTACGAACACCAGTGGAGAGTGGATTGTCTGAAGCGAAGGGTGGGGGAAGAGGGAGGTGGGGATGGAGGGAGGGAGGAAAGCCCCTTCGTCCCTCTTTACACGCTGCTGGTTCTTATCTTGGGAGAGCTTGGACAGCCGGATTTCACAGAGACCCATAAAGAGTGGGTTCCATGTAAAGTGTGCGTGTGTGTGTGTGTGTGTATGTCTAAGTGTGTGGGGGGTATAATGGCCGAGGCATATAGGAGGATGATTTTAGAGCGGTGACGCTCTTTCCCAGGGGTCAGGCAGGCGGTGCACACACAGAGAGGGAGGGTGGTCGGCAGGAGAGCATCGGCACATCAAAGGTGGGCCCAGGGATCTGACTCGTGTTTATATTTCATTTTTCCTTTATCTGCCGATCAGGCTCTCCCTGCGATCTGAGGCTTTTTACCTTATATAGTGACCATTCCCCTCTCTCTCTCTCCCTCACTGGAGCATGATCAGGGATGCTCCCAGGAGTATCGCCTGCCCCTTTCACATGATCCAAGCACCGGGGATAAAGCCGGCTCTGGGGGCCAATAAGAGGGGAGAGAGGGAGGCTATAAGGGGAGAGAGAGCCACGGGGATTGGCAGGGGAGAGTGGAATTTCTTCATTACGTTCTCAACATCTTTCAAGGGCTCTGCTCCTCATTATGTCTGTGCTGGAGCGAAACCAACGCCAGGCGTGTTCGGCCTGCCGTCGCCCTCCGTCTGGTGGCTGTGTTTACCACAAACACATCAAGCTAAACGCTTCTTTTACACTGCTGCACCGCAAAGCGTTTCTGTTGACAAATTAGCACGTCATTAAAAACACACAAGGGGTTGACTTAACACTGCTCGGACAAAGGCTGAACTGCGTAAAAATAGTGTAGCCACAAATCTTTGTGTTACAAGCAAGGCAAAAGGGAAAATGCCTTAAGTGAAATAACTTTTAGCAGACTAAAGTCTGTTAAAAGTATGTCACAGAACTGGTTATGGTAATTATTCTCATGTTTGATGGTCTTGGATTAAGCAGTGCTATTTGAACAAGAGCAACGAGAGCACATAACAACAGCAATGTTGTTTCTCCAAGTCATCCCCAGGAGGGATATCCACATTTTCCACAGTTTACTGGCGAGCTGTGTTTCAGGTTGAGCTGTGTTGATGCAAGCCTCGTCCCAGATGGTTTCTGTTTCGTCCAAACGGGTCCATGTCCAGCCAATGAAACACAAACCCTGACCACTCCCCACCGATGCCTTTGATCCAAAACAATTCCAGTAGTGACAAGAGAACACAGGTAGCACAGGGATGGTTCTGTGGCTGGGAATCACCAGAATTGTGGGACACCTTGTTTCTCAGCTCATCTATTATGCAAGTACTGCTTCACACACAGGAATACTGTACTACCCAGTCAAAGGAATATAATATACCCTGCCTTGAAGGACAGAATAAAACATAACATCATCAGCCTGGAGATGTATGGGGGTCCATGGTGTCATAATACAACATGTGACATCACTACATATATATTTTGTGATGTAATTCAAAATATGAATAATTCATAATTGGTCAATTTCCTCGTAAATTGAATTTAACTATAGTGTTGAGTGTTGACAGCTATGACATTTGTTTTTATAAAATGTTAACATCAAAAAGCCTACCCAAAAGTAACTGAAGTTAGACTGTAGTTTAGATTATCGTTTTCGTATTTGGTCAAAATTCTGTAGCAAAAAGTTTGAAATGGAGTTATTATAAAGAAATAAAGACAATTCTCAAAACAAGACTGAATTGCAAATGCTGCATGTTCACCGCACAGTACAATTGGCCAGAAGTTCATCGTCCATTAGCCAATAGGATTAGTCTGTATTGTTACAGTGGCAGGGCTGTGGGTGTGCTCTATTCTCCATCCCTCTCCATTCCCACTGCCTGTCCCAGTTCTCTCTACTTCAGAGATAGATGAGAGGAGGGCAGCTTCATACTTCAAACAACCAAGAGAAGGTTGGATTTCCCTGTTTACAATTCTCAAGTTGTACAATTTGGAATGAGGGCATCAACCTATTTGCTGTACTAGCAGAGCCTCACATTAACATTGGAAAATAAAGACTTTTTTATCTGTGTGCACTGCTAACATGCACACAAACATGTTTACACAGACACATGCACACACACACACACACGCACACGCACACACACACACAAAGAGGGCAATACTGAACTGTAAATAAATAATAGTTTTTATACACTTTAACAAAATCCCCTCTAGTAAATCAGCAGGAAACACATTCTCATATGACAATTTGTCTGCAGTTATCCTCTCTTACTCTGCAGTTATCCTCTGATACTAGGGTAGTAAATACACAAGGTAGCAGCTCTACAGTAAGCTTGCCTGGCAACATGGCTTTGGTCATTTGAGCACTGAGCACCAGTCCATTCCAGACCCGGACCACAGTTTATCTCCAGCTTCCCCCTCATGACATCTCCAGTAACTTGTCTGAGGGGAACCTTGCAGACTAAACTAAAGCAGGTTCTACAAAGTAGCAGCTGGGTGAAATCTGGCTACAATTACGCCCACCTTAATTTTAAAATGAGTGTTTGCTGTGAAGACAGCTATAATCTAGTTTTACCTTCCACCTCCCAACGATTGCTAATGTTTATTGAACTCTATTGAATGTTTATCTACAGTAAAGTCTAGTTGTATTTAAATCAAATATAATTCTTCCAATTGCACTTGGAAAATACTGTTGTTAGAAGTTTAATCAAATGATCTTATATCTAGTATCTTATATGAGGAAAAAACACTATTCAATATCCCACATTTAACAGCAGCCTATTTGATAATATTGCTCAATGGACCAGGCCCAGTTACTTCACATTTTCCATTCAGACTGTAATCTTGAAAATCTTCATGGTGGGACACGGATGCTTTTGCTTTTAAGGGAAAAAATAAAGCATTTGCTAAACTCAAGGATTAAGTCTCTTTCAGATGATGCATGATGAGCTCTGGTGGGTGGGGTCTGGGGGGTGTGGAGAAACGGGGGTAGAGGGAGTAGGTGGGTGGGGTCTGGAGGTTGTGGAGAAAGAGGGGGAAAGGGAGTGAGTGGGTTGGGTCTGGGGGGTGTGGAGAAAGGGGGGGAGAAGGAGTAGGTGGGTGGGTGGAATAGATGAGAGGGTCGCTCAGCAAAGAGTTACCCAATTCAGCAGCTGTCACTGCATTATTAAACAAGCCTTTAGCACTAGCATTAAAGTGTTTGTGTTGATATATTAATGACTGTGAAGCTGTAAAAAGCGGGGCTCCATAAATGTACATTTACTGTAATGCATCAGGCTTGAGATATTACTGAACAACCTAGGTCCCTGAGTTTTAGAGTAGCTCTGCCTCGATGTATGAAGGAAGCAGCTGAGACACACACACACACAAGAATAACCGAGAACAGTAAATATTTGATAACCTGACTAGTCTGTGTCTATCCTTGGCTTTCGAGCGTTTTGTGTGGATGCCTTCTTGTGTGGCCAGATGGCTGCTCCACAGAGCTACAGGAATGTAAGTGGAGAGGAAAGCCAACAATGCTTTTAGAGCCATCACAGTCTTGTATGCAATCCCCTCATCTAGTTCCTGTGGATCCGTATAAGCTTCTCTTCGATGAAGAGAGACAACACGCTAAGCCGGTTTAATCAGCACGTCCACAGACGGTTTAACGCACAGGGTTTTGTTTTCCAGATACAAACCCAAGTCGAGAAAATGAATGGGGTAAGAAAACAAGAAACTTGTGGGAACTCTCCGCGGAAGTGACTGTTATTAGTCTGGCTCCACTGTGCGTATCAGCGCAGCATCCAATAAGCACGGAGGGATGACGGACGACAGCGAGACCGAGCAAGATGAGGAGTGAAGAGGGGGAGAGTGAGAGAGAGACGGGGGCAGAGACAGAGAATGTCATACACCAGGGTGAGAGCTGAGGACAGCGGTGGAGGAGAGCAAACCAGCATGGTAATTTGGCCTCCACAGCCTGACAGGGGCGTCTAAGATGGTAATCGCATCAATTTTGTAGCCGAGGCCCAGTGACATCACCGCCAGCATCGCGTTGATCCCGTCCTGGCAGGACCTAATGGAAACCAAATTGCACAGCGCAGACCCACGTTCCGTGGCCCGGCGGTAGGCTGGCACTCCTCGTTCTTCTTCGTTTCTTCTCATCGTGACCAAGGGTATTGTAAGATACAGCCCGCTTAACAAGCATGGGATCACATACATAGTGAAACGATAAAGCTCTTCTTGAGGAAACTTTGAAATAAAATATCTATATTTACGTGTAAGAATGCATTTCCTTCCTCTTTAGCTTAGTAGCAAGGAATTCATAACCAGAATTTCAGTGGAAATTATCTATCAGCAATGCAAACAGGTCAGCAATGACTTGAAGTCAGAACTGCCACTTCTGACTTTCATCATGTTGGGATTTACTGAGCGTAATGCACAGTTGATAAAGCCATAAACATTTGGAATGAATGCACAACAAACAAGCTGATTAAAACATTGAAAGGATTTCATACTGAATCTAATCTGTTCTGCGTGAAAGGAAGTTATTATAAAAAAAAAAAAGCATGACTATGCTTAATTGCTTAAGTTGTTATGTTTGGTGCCTTTGGTGTTATTTATAATTCTCCTTCTCCAACTGTTAAATGTTCCATACATTTAGGATATGCTGCCATTGTAATGAAATAGTAACCGCCAACAGTACACACAATGTGAGTGGGGGATATTGGAATAAATAAAAAAGCATTATTAATTGAAAGGAGGCTTAGGTCACAGACATTGACCCCCAAACACAACAGATGTCACCAATGCCTGGTGGAGCAGACTGTGTTATGATGGAATACTAATGAGAAGAAATAGAACATTTACAGAAGCTTTTGTCTCTACCACTGAGATCCCAAATAGAGAAAGAAGTGTGTCACACAACATAGGATCCACATTTAACTGGCAGATTAGAAGCGGCCCAGATCGAAGAGATCTGTCCGAGGTGAGTTTCATTTCCCTTGCCTTTTATCTCAAGAACACAAAGTAGAGTTATGAGGGGCACGCTGGGTGCATCCCACTTCAGTAGAAATACTAGTATTGTGCACATTAGAGAAGACCATCAGTTATTTCAATTGGACACGTGTGACATACAGTAAGACAAATGTGCAAATTCACAGGAAATATGAAATAAAGGAGCATTTAAGATCTAGACCTTGAAGTCCCAACAGAAAAACGGCTTCATTAAATAATCATTATGAGCTAAGTTGGGGTCGTATAATGTGGTACACCAGTACAAGACAACGTATACTAAGCAAAACTAATTAAACACAAACCTAAAAAAAGACGTTACTATGTGTGAATGGCTGCAATAAAAACTTGCAATCCTTGGGGGTTGGGGCCTCCAATCAATCACATATAAACTGACAGCACTACACCATGCTAATGTGGTTATTTCACCAATGTAAATTGAACTTTTCAGTGCTTAAAAGGGGAAAAACCATGTTCAGCACAAGGCATTCCTCTGCGTGTTTCATACATTTTCAATTGTAAAAAAAAAAAAAACTTTGTGCAGGTGTTAAGTACTTGTGATATTAAAATTATGTGTCCAGACAGCTCACACATTTGATTAAAAGCTCCCGCTAGGTATGAATAATATTTCATGATGCAATGGAGACTGCATCTGGTTTGGCAGGCTTGACGGAAGAGAATTTGACCTCCAAAATAAACAAAAAGAAAATCCCAGAAATTCTAGTACTCAGTGATTTTCTACTTTTGCACTGCAAGTCTACATTAGCCCACGCCCGAGCCGAGACACAGCTGAATGTGACACTATGACTGATATAGATAACCACTTTAGGGTTATGGTGGGGGCTGCGTTCAAAAAGCCACACCCTTACACTCGTTCAATACGAGCTCTTTAACCTGCGATATTCTGCTGTGGTCTGGGCTCGCACGCTCCTCGCTCGCACTAGCAAGAGACGCGCCGATGACTAAGCATCGTCTAGACACGTCCGTCAGGCCCTCCTTCGGTTTGCTTGTGTCGGGCAGTGAGGAACAATATGTTGAGGCTTCAGTTCAGGCTGGTGACGCTCCTTGGCGTGGAGACGGTGTTTCTGCTGTGTGATACCTTGGCGGGAAACAACGCTAGCCAAACCACAGGACCAGACCGCACTGGAAACCCATCAGTTCTGTTGGCCCACAGAAAGAAAAAGCTCAGATGGGCAGATGACATCTGTCCTGAGAGAGGAATGTGTGCACGTCCCTGTTCTCTCTGTCACCCAGGCCACTGAAGGACCCCTGTTTTCCCGTGGCCTCGGGCCTTTGAGAACCATATAGGACTGTAAGGCTATCCCCCCCTTCATTTTCTCATCTCTCACTGATGGCCATGACAAACAAAAGCCATGTGGTCTAACAGGAGAAATACTATCTCTCTCTCTCTGAAATAGATTAGGGAGGGGGGGGGGGGATGGCAAAGATGGCGGAGAAGAAAAACAAGCTTCGAGATGCACATTCCACTAGTCGAAAACTAAGTAAATGAAACGTCGTAATCCGGTGTTATCTGGGAAAACATACAAATGTAGCTATTATGCTTAACATTTACTCGACACATATTATCGCCCTGCCACCTCATCAATCCCCTGGCTTATCGGTGAAAACACTGGCTTTTGTGCAAAACAGCTCACATCCTGCTGGTGGCCCTTGCACGCAGCTCTTCATGGAGGTATGTGTCGCATTCCAAACACTTACAGGACCTGACCTCCTTCTGACGGTGTGTTGCAACCAATGTCGTGTTAAAGGAGCCGACTGTGTCAGCCATGCTCTTTGCCAAAAAAAGGCCTAGCATATCAACATACGTGTGTGTGTGCGTGTGTGTGTGTGGATTACGACGTGCAAATGCAAGCAATCCACGCTGTCACCGCTTTATAAATAAAGTGCACTAAAACACACGGGTAATGAAATAGTAATTATGCCAATTGACTTGTTATTATGACATCCTGCCGCTGTCATACTGATGCATACTTTTTAAAAGGGTGTAGTCTATATTGTGGTCATAAGCACACAGCAAACAGAGGTTGTTGCTTTTGTGGCAGTAGAGTCACTGGAGCCACATAATTCAGTCATACTGTATTTATTAGGGCAATGTTAACAGTCTTCTCAAGGTACTCACTATGCAGCTCAGTGCAACAGTGAGCACATTGAGCACATGCGAACTATGTTGGAATGCATGTAAGCACACCTGGATGAATTTCATGTTGAAAGACGTGCCATTGCTATTACAGTAATAGCACCTCAGCAGCTGCTGTACTCAACAAGTACACTCATTTCTAGCCCTTACCAATGGCATGACCGCATGCTGTACGCATGACATCATCAGAATGGCATGTTGCCATTGCGACACGGTTGCCCTCTGAGCCAAGTGTGATGTCTTAATTCAATAACACAACATGAAACATTGTGATGGTGTTAACACAAATGGAAAGTCAGACGCTGAAATGTTACTGTCTCTCAATGATTTCATGGAGTAGGCAGTGCAAATAATATCGTACTTCGGCACAGCCCAGAAACCATCTGTAGGTAATTATACATAACCATATATTACAATGAAACTGAAAGATCCTCTGGAGGTAGAGTTAAAGTATACAGTTGCTACAGACTACGAAAGGTACACACAAACAGTGTAGTGGTAAAGGACAGGCCTGAGCTTTAGGCGTAGCCGATATAGCTCCTCTTAGTGCATTTGAATTTGCTGAGCAGCTTTCAAGTGAATGTATGTGTATCCTTTGGACATAGCACTGAGTTAAGTGGATAAGAAGTCTTGCCTGAACAGAGAATAAAATCACAGTTGGATGGCTCTGGTTCAGTTCCTTCCCACCGTATCAGATAACTGAGTTACTATCAGAGGGCAGGTCATGAAAACAAAATAGCGAGATGATGAACCAGTCATGCCGCAGTTGTGCAATAGGAAAAAGATTCAGCATTTGGATACATGTGATTCCAGGGAAAGGCATAGCGTGTTAGATATTCTCACTAAGTCTCTAAGGTCACTGGTCTTTAAAGTGGAGGATGGGACTCACAACTCTCCAATGGGCAGGGATGTTTTTGTGGGGTCACAAGTCTAGCATAAGATGCACATACATTTTCCAATAAATGCTATGCTTTAAGCAGAAAGATGATCTCTAGGAGTTTTTTGTTACATTTAAAATCTGAGCCTAAAATCAATTGTTTATGTTGAATTTACTACAGAAATGTAACTATTAAAAGACGTTTTAAATCATAATTGACCATTCGGCTTTCAGTTAAACTGAAAAATGGCACATAGCCTACAAGTGATTACACACTTGATATATTCATTTATGTTCTTCTTCCCTGCAGCATATCTGTGGGGGGTCTAGAAAATAAAGGACCCTTGGTTCTTATCTTCTTCAGGGCGGCATGTGTGAAGGCAAGCATGGACCTGCACAGTAGCAGCAGCTGAAATAACTATGGCTCTCCTCCACATAGTTTTAAGGTCACCTATCAAGGTTGTTTAGAGCATCCAGCAGTTTTATTATAACATCTGCTTATCTGACTCGGGGTTCACACTTAAGTTTCAATTAGACAACATGAACACTGATCAATATGAGACAATGATATCAAAGACACTGTTAAGGGGTCCTTGTGCAACGGAGTTCTCTGCTAACAGCTTACATGGCCCACTGAAAAAGACTGAAAGCATACTTGATAATTAATTAAGTCATTCATTCATTCTTTCATTAATTCTCTACGATCTACTCTCCAATCTGCCAGCCTTTCTGCAGCATTTAAGCACCAGATACAGTATCCCACTTGCAAAGCACAACCTCAACATCATATAGTCAAAACACAAATGACCTATAGTTGTCTGCTTAATAAGGTAAGAACATAAGTTAACAGAAAATGAAATAGTTAAAGGAAGCAAACCCTGATTGTCTGTTCCCAAATTGAGTTTGCTAAGTTTGGCAAATGTTCAAACCTCCCTCAGTCTGGTGAATGTCTACCACCATCTGTTCCAGGCTAAACTTCAAACAAAATACTATTGTGAACACTAGCAAGAGAAACTGTAATACTGTAACAAGAAAAACGAGTAATATACAACGAGAGCAAATACAAATACATGGCTACAACTGTGCACAAAGTCAACCCAAAGACAGTTGATAGAAATTAATAACATTCACCGATCACCATTAGGAAGCAATGGGAATTCACTCAGTAACACACAGAAGAAACTGTGTGCCCACCCCCTCCATTTACTTCAGAGACTGTGCTTAAACAGAAATCAGACACTTCTAATCTTCATTGTTCTCTCCTGAGTAGACAACGGGGTCCCTACCACAGCCCACTTACCCAAACAGGGCCATCTGCAGAGTCACAGATGGTCACCGTAATAGGGACCACGATTTTCAGTTACAGGATGAACATGATATGATATAGTGAACCAAATACATCTACACGGTCACTCAGACACAGACCCCACACAGTAAGGGGATGGATTTGGTATGCAGTTGAATATTTCTTTTTAGGTCCACATACACACCAAGGATAATTTAAAAACAGTATAGGTGTTGCCTTGTCAGACCACTTTATCTACCACCTTCAAACACACTCCAGATGTATGGAGGACCAGGACTGCTATAATAAAAAAAAAAAAAAAAAAAAAAAAAAAAAAAAAAAAAAAAAAAAATAAAAAAAAAAAAAA